>JZLH01S0481587.1:2977-13388 GCA_001188425.1 Eucidaris tribuloides
GGTTAAGCAAATTGAATATGAAAATATGAATCAAGACAAGGCTGTTACAGTTAAAAACACAAGTTTAATGTTAAAGTTTACAGTGAATAAAGTAAGATCTGGTCAGTAGAACTAAAGAATTACGAGATATACAGTCAAGAAATATAAAGATAATATCAGTTAAGGATACTATCAAACATAAAAATATCTTTGAGTAATACATGTATATTGCAATCAAAATCTAGTTAAGTAAGACTATTTACAGTATTTTTTTAACAATTGTACTATATATTTTACAATATTGTGGAATGATATTATGTATTACCTATCAGTAACTTAGACAACACAATACCCACAGACTAGTATTGACCCTGTGCGACCATTGTACATAAGTTTACACTGCTACTTGACGTAATGCTAGTTTCATTGGTTTAGCAAATACGAATCATGGACGGAGTCGAATATTGGGCCATTTACTCTATTGGAGAAAAAAAAATCACACTTGATTTATATGCCAGCTTGACAGCAGTTTTGTTGTTGTTCAATATACTTATTGTTATACAAAACCACTTCTACACTCACTCGTAGAATTATGGAGTAGTACAGAACAAAAGATGCTGTACTACCCCATAGCTTGGCAATCGTTGCGGGACTGTCCCTCATCACAATGCCGGTCATCCAAAGCACACAGCAGAAATCGCACCCGCACCTCATTGATACCAATGGCTGCTTAGTACACACAGGCACGCGCTTTCAAGCTCGTCAACTAAGCAAAAGTCACACAAAGGTTGTCCACTAAGATTTCATGGACAGGTGAATGTATCGGTAAGTCAACTTTGCAGCAAATGAAGACAATTCAAACTTTATAAAGTACATTTACATTGACGGGTAATAAATTAGGACTTTTGTACAATACATAAATTTTCCATTCCACAAAATTCATGTCTTGCAGCAAACAGCAGTACAAACAACTACTACCGCGAGCGATCGTAAAAGGCACTAGTCTTCACTACGGATCCCTTCCAAGCGTGCTTCTACTGGGCTTCTTCTCCTCCTTTGGAACGACAACTTCTTGTTTTTCTTCTTACTAGTACTTGTTCTTCTTAAGTTCTTCTCACAAGTACTTCTTTTTCTTCCTCGTTCTTTCTAGTACTACGTACAGATGCTTTGTTATGGGTGATTCTGAAAGTTGGTGTGAAGCCAGGTCCAAGTTTGCACATCATTTTCTTCTTCTTCCTGCTCCTTGCAGTGTTGGAGGTCTCGAGACTGGTCTTGGTCCCGAGACCAGCATGCTCTTTCTTGGTCTCGGTTTCGGTCTCAAACTCTCTGGTCTTGGTCTCGAACCTTCTGGTCTCGGATTTTTTGGCCGAGACCAGCCTGAGACCAGCAACTAGGCCTAATATGATTTTAGAAAAATCTTTATTGATGTACATTATAGGCCTATAGGGTGTTCAAACATTCACACGGATCTTCACATACATAAGGACCGGCAATGGTGGGTCTCTGACGCAATACATTCTGGCCGTTCCTCTTATAATTGAACATGAAGGTAGACATGGTAGAAAACAAAAGAAGAAAAACTAACAAAGAAAAACAGAAAGAAAGAAATGAAGAGATTGGACAAATAGCGAGTCAACGAAAGAAAGAACACATATTAGGAAATAATAAATGAAAGACTAAAAAAAACAGAAAAAGAAGATTGACATCAAGAGAGCAGGAAGAGAAATCTTAAAACAGATTGAAAGAAGGAAAAAAGATATCACAAATGAAAGAGAAGGAAGAAGGAAGGAGAGAAAAAATCAAATGACGGAGAGAAAGAAAGAGAAACAAAAAACAAGAAAATAGAAAAAGAAATGATAAATGAAAAGGAGAAAGGAAGGAAGACGTGGGAAAGATGTAGAATGAAAGAAAAATGAATTCAGAATATAAAAGAGTAAAGAATGAACAAAAAAGACAAATACAAGAAGCAAGAAAGGGAAAGGCTGGAATGAAAAAAAAAAGAGAAATGAAAGATTGCAAATAGAAAGGAATTGAATAAGAAAAGAAAGAGAATGAATGGAAGGTAGATCAAAGGAAGAAAAAGGAAGAAAGATAATGAAATAAGAATAAAAGACATTAAGAATGAATGAAAAAGGAAGATAGAAAGTAGGAAGGAAAAATGAATTTAATGAAAAAGGAAGAGGAGGAAAAAAGAAAAATAAAGATAGAGATAGAAAAAAATAAGCAAGAAGAGAGAAAAGGAAAGGATGTAGTAAAAACTAGAAAAGTTCGACTGCGCGACTTTCAAGGAACCAAGTAACTGTACAGATGATGGGAACAGTTTACTGACAAAGCACATAAAACTGGCTCATAGTATGATCGCTATCGACTTTCAAGGAACCAAGTAACTGTACAGATGATGGGAACAGTTTACTGACAAATGACCTTCAGTAGATCAAATACTAAATACAATTATGTATAACCTTTCAGAACAAAGTCATCTTACCTCAACCTTTGACCTATTCATCTGCATGAAATTATTTGTCTTTTTTTTCAGATGTACTCATCACCTTCACCTTGACCTTTGACTACTGTGACTCTACCAAAATATTTTTCGTTCTTTTGTTTCTTACTTAACTTCCAAATTACGACTGTATATCGAAAGTGAAGCACTCACTAACTGCATTTATTAGATGAAATGGCATTTTTGGGACAAAGTCAATTGACTCTTGACTCTTTGGATCTAAGACCATTGCGACCCTCGGTTACACTTCTACCTCAAAATATGTTGTTTTTATTTTAACAGCAGTAACTGCCAAATATACAACTAGCAATACAGTCTTGAACATTCAGTCTGAAGTGGTATTCATTGGTGGGCAAGAAAATGATATTGGGACAAAGCTTAGTTGATTTGGTGACCTGTGGACCACAATCTTTGACCAAGTGACTCTAAAGCAAATATTTTTTCTGATTTGTTTCTTAACCCATACCACTCAGTAGACTATTATATCAACAGCAAGCAATCTTGAACTGTGAGTTTATAGGCAGAAAGAATCTACATATTTGGGAACAAAGTGTACTTGTTGTTATTCCAGTTTACCTCATTGGATTCCCTTGACCTTTGACCATTGACCCCCTGGTGTGTTGGACGTTACCAAAAGCATATCTGTTCTTTTGTTTTCTTAACCTAAACCAACCAAATTTATATCAACGGTGATGCACTCATTAACGCGAGTTATTAGCAGAAAATGGCATTTTGGGACAAAGTTCATTGACCTTTTGACCCCATATGACCTTGATCTGTTGACCCCTAGTTGAGTCCACCAAAATATTTTGGTCTTTCTGTTCTTTAACCGTAACCACCAAATATCATTATGCAAACGGAACACTCCTACAACTGGGATGCTTAGGCAGAAAATGAACATGTTCGGGACGAAAGTTTCACTTGGCTTTGGACCGCTTGACTTCACTTTGCACCCCTGCTGACTCATAACCAAAATATTTGGTTCTTTATTTTAACTAACCACCAGGATATCATCAGACAGTGAGTGAGGTACTCCTTACTGGAGTTGATAGGCATGAAAATGACATTCTTGGGGTAAAGTTGCATTGACTTTGACCTTTGACCCTCTGACGGAATTTGTCCCACAAAATCTGAATCAATTTCATCTTGTGGCCTAGTGGTTCTCATGCCTTTTAGCGCTTCAAGTATTTTCATGTTAAAAGATCTTTCGAGCTAGGATTTATACTCGGTTCAGGTTAAATTTTCTGTCACAAGCACAAGTTGCGGAAACGCGTGCACGGAGGTATGTCAACACGGAAACCGGCACAACCCGAAAATATGCCTCGGCTCCCTTACGGCTTATGCGGGTGCAAATTTAGAGGCATTTTCACGATCAAAATGATAACAGTCTGTGAGTGAAGGCAAGAAAAGTAAAAAGGTAATATTGGGAGAAGAGGTCTCAGAATACAAAGAAGAATAAAAAATCAGAGCGCATATTTAATAAGAATAAGGAATTCAAAGACCTGACTATACAGTATCAAAGAAAAGACAGAGAAGATCGAGAGAAAGTTCACAACAAAAAAGTTGAAAATAATGACATGTGTCTAAATCATATTGAAAGGTACTAAAGATAGTGGATGTAATAATAAAAAGGATTGTCCACAAATTTAGGCGTGCTAGGCGATAGGTTCGATTCAACGAAATTAAGTAGTTAATTATACCTGTTAGGGATTAGTGCAGAGGTTCAAAAATTAGTTTGCCGGGTATTCTATAATTGACATTAGATGCAATTTCATTAATATTCTTATCATTTCCATTTAATTCCTTTGATTCCTCATATGTTATGACGTGTGAGCTCAAACCAAAATAATAAAAGAACTTGACTGTTTTCCGTTTCGTTCAGATGTGAAAAAAAGGGCTTACATTAGTCGTCTATAGAGACTTCAAAATGATAGTGATATTTTTTAAGGGTAACAAAATTCGATGTAGACCTTTTACTGCTCATGATATTACAGATATTACACTTCCTGACACCTAATGAAGAGCTCTCGCATAATACTGTTTCTATGTAGAACATTGCTGATGCAAGATTAGTGTCAAAATCGGATGTTCAAAATATGTCAAAATCTGCTCATGCACAAACAATGTATGTGAGATGAAATAACTTTCTTAAGTAAATGTGATTTGCGTATCGGACAAGTGTGTAACGTACATGATAACTAAGCCGAAATGTAATTTAACGCATGTTTTTGCTGTCCCATAAAAATAATGAAAGCTATGACTAAAAATTGTTTGTCATATGAAATACTTGGCCATGCATCCCAGTTCTAACATATGAATAGCAACGGTTTGGTTTTAGATCAACAGTAGTGTTTGAGCAATCTTTAGGGACAAACTCTTGCAATTTTTTTCCATGTCCACGTTTACTTGGTTAACGTAACTAATCCAGAAAAATTAAGTTTCTTTATTCGTCAGTACTTGAAGAGAGGTCTCACAACAATTCTTTTTTTTTTTTGATGTGGTGAGACGGTACGACTTTATGTATAGAAGGTATGGTACGTTTACAAAATAAAGGTAGAAGAAATAATTCAAAGGCCACTTCTTTCATACAGAGGCCAACTTAGTTGTTTTCAAAAAAGTTCCATAAATGTTGTATGACAGCATAACTTAATCATGGTGCACTTTGGCCCTAATTATAGGAGAATTTCACTATAGCACAGAAACTATTGCGACTGGTTGATGAAGTGATCAAAAAGTGAACACTTTGTAATTTGGCTTTATTTGATGTGTACACACACAGATAACAGCTCCCTCACTCTGCTTAGGTTCAGTGCTGTTTATCAAATTAAAGTTTAGTGATGACATTTTGGATATACCATACGCGAGTCCCTCACTGCAAGGTTATTCACTAATACGATATTTGAAGGATTAAGTACTTTTCTGCCTGTGACCGATTAAGGTTCTTCGCTATTTTTAATCACCTTGTATATTTGTGAATTCAATTAACTTTAGAATGAGTGTAGTGAGGTGCAAAATTAATTGCTCCAAATAGATTGATCGCGTCTGTTATCTGTTGTTTGCCATTATATTCCAGAACCAAGCTTATTGGTGTTCCCGCAAGTTCGTCAATAGTTTGGCGCCCTTTGTATTATTCAACTGTAATATCTATACAGCCAATGCTCATTCGATTTAATGGTTCATTCTGCAATTTTTCCCACTGTAATTCATGGTCACATGCTAATGCCAGTATTGATATTCAGCTCTCCTATTATCATTCAGACACTTTTTGATTGCAGTCTTGCTCAAAGAACAATATGAGTATGCATCAGATTTTCTTTGAATCCCAATTCGTGTACAGATTTATTACTTGATCCAGAATGTCTACGTGTCATGCTGTGGATGGATGTTGCCAAAAATTGAAAAACTCAAAAATTCTAATATGACACGCAAAACTTTAAATGCTGATTTATTGTGTGTCAGACAAATGGCACCGCCAAACAGGTATGAAAACTGATTCCTTGATTCGAAGTTTTTTTAGTTAGGGAAGTTCTTTCGTCTCTAATTTTCAAAAATCGACTCCTTTTTACACTAGTTCCAACATAATCTATAAGTTTCTAAAAGGAGTCGTTTTATGTGATCACACGTCTTTCAATAAATCATCATTTGATGTCATTATATATAGCGAATCGTGTTGATGTTACAATTAATAAAATGGTCTATTATAATGAAATGTATATTACAATGTTCGAACAACCATTACTATGCACAAATTTATCGTCAAATCTCTGTCAAATCTCTCCTACGTGTTTTAAGAAAGATAGTTCTAAATAAAGGCCTTACATGTATTTAAACCAAGACCGTAGGTGCTCAACAAGACATATTATATGGTTCTAATGAAGCACATATGTGTCACAATTTTCAACTGTCAAATAAGTTTACTGGTCAATATTGCAATAGTATGTTTGCTAATATATACTGTATGGCGATGTCCTTCACACACTTGCATCACTTTTTGATCACAAACTCTCGCATGACTCCAGAAATCTTGCTAGCTAAGTGGCCTTCAACAATCAACATCCCTTGTGCGAGGTTCAACTGATTTGATAAAAATAGTGTCGTAAATAGTTTTAATGAAAATATTTGTACTCCCAGTTTCTGTCTCTATAGTCAGAAGTATCACTTTTGATGCTCACAATGTGGCTTTACTGAATTCAACAGAATTAAGAGTTCCTAAAATAAAAATTTTCTTCATTGTTTCAAAATTTCGCTCTATTTTTTTTATGCTCGATTTTAATACACTATGCTCCTAACATATTTTATATATGGTGATACTCAACTGCTCGTCCAATAATGACTAGTCGTTAGTCTTAAATGATATTCATTGATGTTCAATTATCTACATCGTTCTGAGAATTTTAGTATTCGTTAAAAATCGCCCATGCATTTCTGTTGTACACGCATGTAATAGTGCAGCTCTCTCACACGAAATTGTCCTGTAACTTTCATAGTGATACATGCGTGTGCTTATTTTTTTGCAAATCCCATCACATGATACAAAAAATAATCACTTCAGTGAAGTGTTACAATTAAACTTAATACTTTGTGCATATGCTCTAAAGCTCCAAGAATTTATTTTTTGGAATGCTCAATGCTCTTTGTCAAATAAGAGATTCGTAAAAGTCCGCTCATTACTGTTCCATAGAAAAATGTACAGTACTAAGTCATGTCATCTGATTATAAAACATTTTCTGAATTACTATAATCGTAATTATTAAAACAGATAGTTTGATTAGCTGCTAGATAACCGTCTACAGTTGCAGTCTGAGACATGTTTTAACGAAAAATAGCACTCCATTTTCTAAAAAACTAAAGGCAGAAAGTTCTAAAGATGTGCAGAGCCCTTTTATAAGAAGCCTGTTTAAATTATTTTTCGCTGACCAAATTAGAGCTCAAATTATCCTAACATTGGTCAAGGCAACCCGATTTATGCCTTCATAGACCATTTTTATTGCATCTTGTCTTGATCCTTATTCAATCTTCTCACTAAAAAGGTAGAGTCCTCCTACAGTAAAATGAGATACTATGTCAAATCCATGTCATGCAACTTATGTCACATTTTTTTTATGGATTTACACTATCATCCTCATGTCAAAGTACGGGAGTTCTAAATTTACATAAAAGTGGCAGGCTCTCCAAAGTGCTGATACCTTCAGACACTTCGATTGCTACCATGTAGACATGCAGACCGCAAATCAGGACATTACATGTATTTCGAGCCCAAATTTATGATTGACTTATGAATCTCTGTTTTTGTGGATACCTCATGCTTAGGAGCTCCAAAATTTATAGCAGTTGGACCGTGTATTCTATAAAATAACCAATACTTATGCCATTTCATAATGGTTTACAATATAAAAGTTCAAATCCTATGTCAAACATCTTGATACCTCAAGTCAGACAATGTTTCCAAGTTTTATGTCAAATCTTATTTATCGCCTCCCCAAATAAGAGTTCTAACATTGCTGAATGTCCAAATCTATGTCAAAAACTATGCTCAAATTTCTCGTCAAAGTTCTCTGTCAAAAATACGTTCTAAAATGCTATGTCAAATCATATTTCACGAGGTATCGTCAAATTTATGTTCAAATATCTGTCAAATAAGATAGTCTAAAATTGCTACGTTAAATCTATGTCAAATCTATGGTCAAAAGACGGTATGTTCCAAATTTATGTCAAATATCTGTCAAAATAAGAGTTCTAACAAGTTGCTAAGCTCAAATCGTATGTCAAATTTATGTACAGCAATAGAGAGTGCTAATAATGCATGTCCAAATTAGTGTTCAAAAGTATGTACCATTTAATGGTAATCGGCTGTCAGAATTAATATTCTAAAATGGTCATGTAAATCTGTCAGATAACCTCTAATGTTCAATTTTAATTCCAAATATCTGTCAATAAGAGTTTTCTACGCAATGCTATCGTCAAAACTACTGTCAAAGAGTTTATGTTCAAGATCTTCTGTCAAATCTCTGTCGAAAAATAGTTCTAAAATGCTATGTAAATCTATGTCAAAACTATGTCAGAATTTATGTCAGTATCTGTCAAATAAGAGTCTTCTTAAGAATGCCTCTAAGTCAAGATCTATGTCAAATTTTATGTCAAATCTCTGTCAAATAATAGTTCTAAAATCTGCGCTATGTTCAAATCTATGTGCAAATTTATGTCAAATCTCTGAATAAGTTCATTAATGAATCTTATGTCCAAACTGGAGGTGTCAAATTATGTCAAATCTTGTCAAATAAGGAGTTCCTAAAATTGCTATGTCAAATTCTATGTTCCAAACCTTATGGTCACAATTTGATGTCAAATCTCTTTCAAATAACGTGAGTTCTAAATGCTAAGGGTCCACATCCTTATGTCAAATTTATGTCAAATCTCTGTCAAAAAATAGTTAATTGCTATGTTCAAATCTATCAGAAGTATGGTCAAATTTTTTGTAAAGGTATTATCTGTACAAAGATAAAGACGACAAGTTATCAGCCTTAAATTTATTATTTTAGGCGTACGTCTCAAATCTATGTCAAATCTATGGTCAAAACTATGTCAAATTGAGTTCACCGTTTCGACACTTTAGGCTTTTACCTGAGCGGAGTTGCAATAATATTCAGTATCAGTATCTGCTATGACCTTCATTAGGTCATCAATGATCTCATTAATCTGAGTTGCCGTCAAATTTATGGTCTTAACATTTCAAAGATCGCTCTCCTAATTGAGAGTGCTATGTCAATAGTCTATATCAAAGCTATGAAATTTATGTCAATCTATGTCGAAATAAGTGTTACGTTTATCATAATTATTGTAGTCACTGGATATATACAGAAGTAACTACAAGTTAGATTGGGTACGGACAATCCACAAAAACAAATTACAATGCCTATTTGTCACAAAACTTTCTGTTGTATTGCAGCGGTCAAAATATCGTTATTAAAAGATTTTTTTGATTCATAACTCTGTGGTTAACTGCAAAACAAGCGTAAACTGATAAGTAGTGATTAAAATGCATTGTTACATAAGTACATGCTACAACATTGTTTTTTTAAATGTTCATTCTCCTTTTGGAAGAGAGGTGTCTCTCTTTTTTGTTATTTTTAAATTCATCAGAAGGACACAAAAATATGCGGTTGGTTATCTAATTATTGTTTAAGTTGTTGTCCTGTTCTTAGCTTGTCAGATCGTTTGTATTTTTCGGACATCACAAACATTTTGGATCGGGTAACCCACCGTTCTACAAATAATTTATGTCAAAATTCGGAGCAGTCTGGAGAATTATGTTCCATAAGTTTTTGAAAAAATTAAAAGATTTGCAAATAAGTTAGGTACTAGGATCTCTTCCACGTTAGCAAATTTTAAGTCAGACTTGTATTTACCAAATTTGAAAACACTTATAATGGCTACAGCTAATCCTCAGTACTGATTCTGTTAGGAAGTTCAATGACATTTATTTCCATTAAATTATAGTGAACATTGACTTCAATTATTGTGTAATTTACGTGCTTTGATAATTGCCATCATATTATATATTGTATCAAAATCATTCTATTCACAATATGTGAAATGAAGTGCTTTTTTGATTCCACTCAAAACAGGAAGACGATTTGCCTAGCCGCTTAACTCACTCTGCGAGCAAAATGCGAGTTTTCTTTGGCCTTGAGTTTTGTTACGCTGCCGTATGGAGAAATATTAAAAGCAAGAACTTTGTCTTTCTTGCGTTTACTTTTGCTGGTGTGGATTTTGCTTTCAATTTTCTTACCATTTTTTGCTTTTAAGTACGAAACTTGTCTTGTGATTGAACCTTGATGGTAATCACTCAATTTAAGGTCAAAATGGAATTAATCGCATTGACCAAGTCGAAGACTATACAAGCGCTCAGTGGCGCCCCCATGTGACATA
>JZLH01S0481587.1:45412-60482 GCA_001188425.1 Eucidaris tribuloides
AATTCGGAAATAGGGTAGGGTATACTAGCTGACTCCATTCCGAGTCAAGTGACTTCGAAATTAGAGAGACTCCTAGCCTATAATTATGTAAACTTAAACCGGGGATTAAAAGCGTCTTTTGTGGAAAAACACGTATTTTGTTATTGTGGTGAAAATCTTATGGACCATATTTTGGGGTGAGTGCTGGCTGGAGAATGGAATCTTGTGACGGTCCCGACAGGCGTCCCGACCCGGTTTTAGTCAACTCAAAGGATAATTTTTTCGTGATTATTATTACCCACTTTACTTTGCAGGATTGTGTCGGATTTTGACTGCGGCCCTCCCTCTCCGGACAGGTGTTGGATGAGTATATGCTCTCTCAGGGGCGTCGATCCATGTTTCGGATGGGGGGGGGGGGGCAAAAAGTAAAAAAAAAAAATATAATACATAATTTCTCGCGCCGAAAAGTGATAGTATTTTTATGCCATGTTTAATGTTTTATATAGACAGAGATAACCGTCTGTTTGGGGAATTATTTATCAAAATGTTCCTACTTTGTACGGAGGTCAGTGGAGCCAGACGTAGGGCCCTATAACATAGAGACTCAAAGTCTATATGTTTGCCCCCCCCCCAATATTTTCATGGCGGGGCGATCCCCCCCGGCATCCCCCCCCCCCGCTCTCAGGATCGAAGCCTCTGTGCTCTCTTCAGAAACAGGTGAAGTATCGTCCTGGGAGTCGTGGCGAAGAAATAAGTGGAATCTCGATCATTGTGGTGGGGGGTGGGAGTGTATACCCGGGCCGTTGCATAAAACTATAACCGGAGAAAAACTCTGGTTAATTTAACCGGATTTCTTTTTTCCTTTGGGAAATGCATGGTAAATTACGCTAACCGGAGTTTTCATATTTAACCAGAGAAATTTCTCCGCGTTAAAGTTTTATGCAACGGGCCCAGGTGAGATAATACTGCACTGCCACTAGAATATGGGTATGAGAGGGCGGAATAGCTCTAACTCGCTTATACCGTGACGTCAACCTGTGCCACGAGTTGCCGACCTTGCGATAAACTGTGTCATACGCAGATTTATACTAGTTCCCAACTTTTAATTAAATCCATCTAAATTACACAGGATTGATCTTCATTAGTCTTGTATTCAATGGCACTCAGAAAGATAGGATCGATTCGAATTTAATCTTTAAGTGCTCATGAAAGCGCGTCGGCGATTACATAGTCCGACTTTAGTGTAAGAACTGGTTTACATGTCCCATATTGTGCGAAATGGATGAACTTTTTACACGCGAGCGTGTAATAATGCATGGAAAATACTGAAATCAAATCCAATTTTCAGCCGTTTTCTCGCCACGATTAGCTATAGGTAAGTCGCTGAAGATAAAATTCTAAAACAGATTAATCGCTAAAATTATGATTAATGTATGCGTATTACTTCCAAGACTCATTTCGAGAGTATATTCTATTTTTTACGATTGTTTTTAGCAGAGATGTCATCAGATACGCCCGTATAACACTGTAGTCTATGGAGATGTTACTGTGCGGGAGTGTGTAGCCTCGCGCACAGGCACAAGCACGGCCACAGTAGTGTGTAGCTATGCAGTATGCATGTTGTATGGCTTCAATTGCATGCAGCCGGTCTGTGTGTAGAGATGTGTGTACGTACGCTGGGAATGATGCCTGATGCATGATGCCGGGGTATTGCTGTTTCGATAAATAAATTGTAGTCTGTTACTGTTGGTAATTTGTAGTTTTAGGCCACACACCCTTTCCTTTGTGCAATACTTTGTGTAAAAATGATGTTTAATTCTCAGGTTCTGCATGTTCTGTGACTGGTCATGACTGTGGTGCGCCTCGCGAGCTGAGCCTGAGATGAGTGTGATTTGCAGTGTTTGTCAGTTGTTGGCTGGAATCAAAATCAATGACAAGACGATTGACAAAGCATTTGCCATTTGGGGAGGGCAGCCATAACACGCTGACGCGATTCGCGCGTCAGCGTCGAACTATACCCATTGGTTCTCATGGGTCCGAGGTCGCGACTCTGTGCGGCGCTTCTTATTACAACGATAAAATTGTTTAAACTGTCCACCCACAGACACTTTAATGTCTATAAGTATGCCAGCGCATTACTAACTAAAACTTAGAAAAATTAGTAGAACTCACCCAAATCCGAGATTTTCTTGACACTTCCTTCGTCACGGCAATGCACGGCGAAGTTGATTTGTGTGTAAACTATGAGAGTCGCTCGCCAGTGATTCTTGCGGTAAATGCTAATCGGCGCATCCCGATTACATTACCCAAGAATCACGCGAGCGACTTCATAGTTTACACACAAATCAACTTCGCCGTGCATTGCCGTGACGAAGGAAGTGTCAAGAAAATCTCGGATTTGGTGAATCTACTATTTTTTTCTAAGTTTTAGTAATGCGCTGCAACTATAGACATTGTGTCTGTGGGTGGACAGTTTAAATAATTTTATCGTTGTAATAAGAAGCGCGCACACAGTTGCCACTCGGGACCCCATGAGAACCAATGGGTACAGTTGCATCCCGCTGCGCAGGCGCGGGATGCTTGTATTTAGGGGGGGGATAGCATAGCACAAAAATGAACTGTTCAATAAAGCAAACGCAAAAAAAAAATCTGAATTACTGCCACCAATAGTAGCTAAAGACTGCCACACATGGGGATAGCCTCCATACTTTTGTGTACAAAAGTAATGGATGGCTAGCTTATGCCAGGTTTGGCACAGAAATTGTTCTGAAATTCAGCCTTTTACAATACTCTACTGAAAAATTGTTTTTGATATGGCTAGTCTATAATCTGTAAAACATTATATTTATGAAAATTAAGGACTCAACCATTTCAGAAGTCTGTTTTAAATTTTTCTAAACATGTGGGTCCAGCATTTATATTTTGCAAATGCAATTTATAAAGTTGCTCTTGCATTCAGTTCACACAGTGCAAAACTTTGTTTTGTTTTCCAGTAGAGGGCGTATGTGGTCCATATAGCTCTGCTTAGGACCACATACACAGTAGTGTGAAGATTGCACAATCTGTCAAAAAAATGATTAGAATTTAGATCAACTGTTACTGTTAGACCTCATCTAAGAGACTAGATTAACATAAAATTCTCTTCCAAGACCAAGACCCAGTTCCCACACCTAGTTAGATCTACTACATAAGTACATATTCAGGATATGGACCACATACACACAACTGTACTATAATGGGGGATTTTTTGTGGGAGTGCCTTATCCATGCATCAGTGATTTTTTTAAAAATCCAGATCCACTATACATGTAGTAACCTGTGCACAAAAAATCTCATTGGCGGTATAGACTCGAGACTTATATGTGCCAGTTCAGCTCCACTGTCTAATATACAAGGCTCGACATGACGTCTACGATACTGCCACGGCTGCCAACTGCAAAAGACTAGTATTTAAGTTTTAACATTCAAACAGAAACTGTATACATACCCCAATATGTGCCATACAAACACTCGCATGAAGACACATACATCTGACTTTTGAAAAAACTCCAAACATTTCACTGTTGTGCATATTTATGCAATTTGAGCTGAGCGGGGGGGGGGGGGTGGGGTGAGGGGGAACCTCCCCCCCCTTGGTGCCAACACTTTAATATTCATTTTGATGTGTCAGAATTTCATCAGGTTGCCATCCTCCATCTATAATCTTGACTAATACTAGAATACTAGGGAGAGCAGATGGTATATTGAGTTAGTATACATGTAGCAATTAGTCCCATAAATATGTCAGGTAATTCAGCGAGAGAGGGTTACTAGTAACACCACTGTACAAACCTTAAGAAGTTCAGATGTGACAATGTTGGTGTCAGTAGAGAAGTTGGATCATGGTCTTGACTCTTACATGATGAAATCCTGAGCAATTATTTTGACAGCCTCAGCATAAATAACTGTAAGTGATAGAGAGGATCAGGTGTTTGGATATGGAAAGTGATAAATTGATAAAAGAAACTTACGTATGGCATTACATTTATCTGAAATTCTACATTTTCTTATAATCAGACAGGCATAGGAGTTGCGCATCCAGCACTTCTAGGATTTACTACGGGGTTAACACAAGATGTCAGTTCTTCAAGCAATTGAAGAAAAGGTTTGTATTGCACTCAATTGCATCTGGCATTAGTTAGACAGAAATAACTCTCTGTTCTGGGGAATGCTAAATTAAAACTGACATTTTGTCAACCTTCTACATATTTCAACAAATGTCAGTTTTAATAAATTATTCCCCAATCAGATTTTTTCTCTATGATTTGGTATGCATTGAATTTGACAGGTGGTTCACCTGTTTTTCAGATTACTACGTTGATTGCGAGAATTGCACACCAGCCATTTCTGTTTATGTGAGCTGGTGTCGTATGGTGGGACCCCAAATACCTGGTGGTGTTACATTTTCAGTCCTCTTCTTAATTAAACTTGATGCACCAGAGCTATCCTTTATCCAATTATAATGAATTTGGCTCATTCTGGCAAGCAAAATTACTCTGCTTTTGAAATCTTGATAAGCAATCTTGCATTTACACTTTGTTTAATTAGCCAAAAATGCAAAAATGTTAACGAGGGTAAATCTGGTGGATAAGCAGTGGGGATAAGCGGAGGAGGAGTGTGTACAATCTCTATGGAGAAATTGCAAATCACCGTGTACTCTTTTGTTTTTCTTACTATTTGCAGCAGATAAGCTATCTTGGAGTTATGATATTGAATCTGACTAACTTGACACATGTTGTACTTCACAATTCTCATAGTTAAATGAAATTAATTGTCTTCTAGGTCATTAATTACTTAATTATTACTGGTGTAGCTTTATGCTTGCCATTGACTTGTACACGTTATGAAGCATGATAGTACTGCATGTGAGGACACACAAGTATGTTTCACCTCAGGTGTAATTACGTTTTTGTAAACAAATTGCAGCACAATTGTTTAACATATTTTGTCACAGCCTGTATCACCCCATCTGAAAATTAAAAATAGTAAAACCATACATTTTCTTAAACTAAAAGTGTTGGCTTTTTCACAATAACATCAATTTTGAGCCATGACTTAATACTGACAAGTGTAATGAGTTGTCATCAATATCACACACTATACGTTTTTTGTGATACTACTTTTTTTTTTTTACACACCCTGTATAGCAACTTGACCCTGGATGATTGAGATCTCTGAAGTATAAGCTTCAGAAAATGTATACTTGTTAGTTTTCTGATTAGTACTTTTGAGTTATATTGGTTTAAATGCAAGAAGTGACAAAATTCATAATTTTGGGGCCTGTAACGCAAAGAGTCCCACCATACGACACATGACCTTATAGTTAAAGTGATAGGCTAACATTGTGGGAGCTTGAATTAAAAAATTGTCAAACTTTGATATATGAGCTACATAGTAGTGTTCAATGACAAATAAACACCCTAGAATACAAAAGCTTGAAAGTTACAGCTCAAAGACAAGTTATGCATGAATAAACTTGTTAAAACTCGGGCGCGAGTTTTAATAGCCTAGGTGTATACACAGTAAGTCTATGGGAGAAATGACAAGTGAATCTGGTCAACTTACGATTTTCACTTTTTTAAAGCACTAAATAATCACTTTGAAATACAATTTTTCAGGGCTTCATTTTTAGACCTCATCAAAGACAATAGTAGTATGGGGAATCATGGGGCTCAGATTTTTTTAACTGTGGTAAATGTTAGCCAATACCTTTAACGCTATGATTTTGATATTACAGCAAAATCTTATAGCAGTAGTTGATTCGAACTTTTAGCCAGTGACGTACATGGAAAAAACTTTAATAGAAACAAAATCCTACATGTACATTGTTCATAGTGGCCTGCACATTCTGCAAATTTGCTGCAGCAGTCACCTTGAATGCTCTGAAATATTGTGATGTGATTCAAGAGAAAATTGTTTTATGTATAGTTATTAAGCAGAGTGACAGTATCATATCTTTTTTATGCACAAATGTTTCTATAAAACATAAGTTCTAATTAGTTTCAATACTTTTATTTAAAAAAATGAAGTAATACATATTTGTTTAGTATAGGGGCTGTGACAAAATATTAATTTCTACTCTGCTGGAAGTTGTTTTTACATTTTCATTTCATTTTAAGTTTATTTGTAGTCTTTTCAAAATGATGACCCTTGTTTGATTATACTTAAACTGTAAAGCTCCATTTCTTCAACAGCCCAAATATTTGTAACTCTTTTATACTTGTTTGCTCTATCATCATACTAATGCCATGGACATCACATTCTGTACAACTGCACGATCACATTCATTGTATGTTCACCAGGATCATTTCACAAATGTACATGGATCTTGTGATTCCTGAATGTATTAAAATTGAATACTATAAAGCTTAAAATATTAGCTAAATATCATTGCATCCCTAGTATTGAAAGGGATCCTCTGCTTTCATATGTACATCTTTGGATATGATGATCATAATTGTTGGGATTTAGTTTCATGTCCTTTTTGTAAACTCTTGGGTTAGTGTGGTCTGCTGATGTAATGGTTCCTTATCCACATTTGATGTCTGGTGTAGGTCTAATCAAGCATTCCAGATTATTCAAGTGTTTGGCTGCTGAATGTTTTATGGGTTGTAAAGGTTGGGGAGAAAGCATGTTTTATTCAAATCATATTTACTTTCACTGTTTTTTATGCCTCCATGTAAGAGAGCTGGAGGCATTATGTTTTTGTGTTGTCCGTCAGTACGTCTGTGCGTCCACACTTTCTTGTGAACAAGATTATTGAAGTACCACTGGAGGGATTAGCAAAACCTGGACCAAGGATGGTACATTGGGCAAATTTGTGTAGGGTCAAACTCAAAAGTCAATGAACTTTGTCCCCGTATACCATTTTGTGCCCATATCCTCTAAACAAGAGTGCTCACTTTTGCTATAATGAAGTGTGTTGGTGCAAAAATAAAAGACTAATATTTTGGTAGATTCACAGAGGTCAAAGGTTATCAAGGATAGCCTGGTGGTATGTGTCACTGCTGGGAAAAACAGTAGATGACAGTCTGCAGATTCGAGTCCTGTTGGTTCCTTTTTCTGACATGTTTGTTAATAATAATAATATAGATATTTATAATGCGCAAACATGCCCATCCATAGGATGCTCAAGCCGCTCACACACAGTAAGTGTCCTTCTTGGTTAAAATAGGTATTTCATCAGATATGTCTTTAGATCATTCTTAAATCTGTCGATGGTCTCAGCCAACTGAATTGATTTGGGAAGTCCATTCCACAGACGAGGAGCTGCTGTTGCAAATGTTCTATCTCCCCATGTTCGATTTGATTTGGGGACAACCAAGGAAAGGTGACTGGACGAACGCAGGCCAGAACGTAATGGTTTGTGGATTTTCAGGAGAGAGTTGATGTACTATGGGGAAGAGAAGTCTAATGCTCGGAAAGTGATTAGAAGGATCTTATATTGTATCCGCTTTTCAACTGGCAACCAGACCAGTGTAGACTTTTCAAGATTGGTGTGATGTGATAATGTTTCCTTGCACTCATGACCAAGCGGGCAGTTAAAATTATAGATCAGAAGTCACAATCTTAAAAATACAGAGTGTCATATGAATACTTTTGCTACATGACAATGATATTATTCCAACATTTTGTAGCGTTAAGTATGATTCAATTTTGCAACGTTAGTTATGGAAATTTCAATAGCGTGATTAAAAGGAAGTGCTTGTACCGCATATTACATAAATATATTGAAAATAATAATAAGAAGAATACCATATAGGCAGAAAATATGAATGTTGCCACTTTACTGTTGGAACACTGGCATCCAGAAATGTACAGGGTACCTACATGTACTACCCAGCTACTCAAGGAGTCAAGTGTCTCTTTGTCCAGCTTTATTCAGTTTTCCCATTAGATTTAAGGGGCATATGTGAACTGATTGGGAGCACTTGATATTGAATATTGCTCAAGAACCAAATGAGTGGAAACATACTATTGTTTACACTAAGTGGAGTGTAAATCTGGGCTAGAAGGATTTGTCTGGAATTTGTTTACTTTAAAGGGGAGAATTTGGGAAACATGCATGAATATGCCAGTAATGTATTAGATGTATGACCCTGATAGAAATTATTGAACCCATACAAAGTTGCACAACCAATGTGCCTACAGATCACAGGGAATACTGATGGTTATAGTTCAGTACAGAATAAATGTTTGACCACAAATGTAAACAATTCTTACATCCCCAAATGAGGACTGAAGTTCCAGTCATGCTTCTTCCATTTAAGTGACAAATTTTGAATTTGAAACTGAATTTATCAGAAATATATGAGAAATAATGGTAGAAATTTTCATGAGAAAAACATTTATAATTTATTTGTGTTTTTTTTTCTGGCAGTGATTTGCACTCTAACTCCAACTCCAACTAACAAAATAAAGTGATGCAAAGACTGCTAGCTCACCTGCACCATGTATCAAGTGTTTTGTCCGTTTACCTGAAACTAAACAATTTTAACTGGTTGTTTTTTTGTGGTTTATTAACAGTCCAATAACTGTTTGGACTGTTTAGACATACAGCCCTATAAAAAAAAGATGGGGCACTGGCTATTTTGTTATCATGCAAAAGTTTGAGTTATTTAGAAGTGCTTTATTGGCATTTGTACTTTCCATGTTAAGTCTTTATCATACTGAGTCAAGCATTGACTGGAAGTTTTGCTTCCATCATTCCCAGTTTGTGGCCACGTTGTAGAAGTCCTACCAAAATGTGACAACAGGTGCTGAATCTGACAGGGTAAGACAGTTGTTTCGGATTCGCATCATGATCCCGCAGGGCTCCAGTTATTTGAGTAATTACACATTGTCTTGTGGTGACAGTGTATGTAGTTGATGTCCTAGAATGCATTCCTGTTAATTTCAGTGTGAGTCGAACCATCACAGTACACAGAACATTCTCTGTGTTTGCTCTGTGCTTAGAAAATGATCTTCAGTGAAGTAGGTGTAGCTGCTGGACTGAATATTTTTGGTGTGGCACAGGTACGCAGAATTTTTTTTTCCATGGAGAATGTGGAACTGTTGTTTTGGATGGGAGATGTCATGTTTGGTGTGGCATGGACTTTTATGCAGTGACGCTGGAAAGGGGCCCAAACACTTGTGTACTGGGTTAGAATGTGTTTCCTTTCAGCTGCCTGTGTCTGATTGTGTCATTTACTTAAAGATTTCGTAGTGATATACAGTATGTGCATTCAACTTCCTATAGGTATACATGTTATGCCTTGGAAGTTTTGAACATTTTATAAAGTGAGATTTGGAGATATCTTGTGCGGAGGAGGTTCATATGAAGAATGCACGTGATTGTAATATTTAACCCAAATCAAACTGTCTTCAAGTTGCAGGTTAACTGTGGTCCTAATATCAGAAGTCTTCAACCAGTAAATTAATACAGATGAAAGGTGATAAGGGGATGTTAATTATTTACGTAATTTGCTGTATCTAAGGGTTAAAGAATGATCAAATAAATTGAATACTCGGATGCAAAATGCGGTGGTCTAACTCTAATTTTGGGGAATCCATATTAATTTTTGATAAATGTCTTGGGATCAACTTTTGACAATTAAATTCAAAGATGTAAGTAAATAAACAGGACTTTGCCATATTATTGTGAAATTTATGATTGGCCATACGTTCTAGGGTTCTTTAGTTGGTCCAAAAATTTCCTTCAGTACATTCAAACTATATTGTTTTGATCAGAGCAATTTCAGAATATATTTATGGATTTTTTTATGGTCTGTTGAGTCTGTTGTGTAGGCTTTCTCCATAGACTGCAAAGCAGACAGTGATTACTTATAAGGATCAACTGTCAAGTAATCTATATCGAGAGTATCCCCCATTTAGGTGTCATATTACCATATGAATCAAGTCGGGTCGTGCGCTGCTCTTATCGCAAATGGACTTTGGTCATGAATTCTGTAGTTTGATCAATGACGTACATGGATGTTGGGGAAACATGTGACACAGATTTGCATACACATGTGTATATTTAGGTACACAATTAGTTTGATAAGTTTGAACGTTCAATATCATTTTGGTATTGACAATATATCAGACATATTGATTACCTTGTAGCCAATTCAGTTCATAACAAACAGTTATTTTCAGGTTATTTATATAGGTGATTGTGGCATTTGAATCTTCAGAATGTTGAAGTGACCATTTCAAGAACATCATGGTTCCAACCTGGTTGAGGGCGCACCAGATATTTCTTGCATCTAGATACTTCTAGGAATCCTGATAAATCCGTGATAAATGAAATCTTATATACATTTAAATGAAAATCAAGATTTCAACATACACAATATTATTATTATTATGGCAACTAAATTCATAGGCTTTGTCTACAAAGTCTACATTTTGTGATTATGATACTGAAAGCCATGAGTGGGTTGACGAGGAATGAACTGGGGGACATACATGGATGTAAACTTTTATCTCTGATCTCAAATATGCACTTTGTGCTGATTGCTTGTTGAAACCAAATCCAAGACTGCAAGCAGTGTCACACGATGAATATTTTGTAACGTGACGTCATTTCCACTATTGTTTCTGCAAATTGTTCTGCCTGCCAGCGGGTTTGTTTGTACTTTGTCCACTCAGTGTTTAAAACACATGGGATAGTAAAGTGGGCATTATTGATTGGTAGAGGTTTCTATTTTTGCAGAGATTTGATCTGGCTGAAGAAAGATACATAAAAAAGAATTATGAAGACAGTGTTTAGAGTTTTGATTCATAAGAGCAGATGGGCCATTCTTTGAAAAGTGAAACAAATTGTCACACACGTGACAAAACTTATTTGACCTCTCTGACCCTAAATAAGTATGATTAACATAACATTAAATATTTTCACTTGATCACTATTGACATATATAAGATATATTTACATTTCAAAACAATGTACCTGCAAGGCCTTTGGAATTACATGAGATACAGAGGTCAAATAAGTTCTGTCACGCATGTGACCATTTGTTTCACTTTTCAAAGAATGGCCCAGATGATTAACCGGTTGTATGATCACTTTCTGAAAGGATCAGTTGTGTGCATTTGAAACATATTCGACGACCACTGGAATTTAAAGAAAATCAACTTTTCTGCCTCAAAGCTTTGTGAAAGGTGAAGAGTTACACAAATTAAATGACTGATCTTGGCTTATTTATATGTTGAACTCAAACCAACTCTAGTATGAAATGTTTAGAATAATGATGTTGGTACTGTCATTACTTGAGTCAGTTGATGTTTAAAATGGAACAGCAGACTGAGTACTTGGTGGTATTTCTTGTGAACTATGTGATTATTTGTAAAACACTGATGACCATTTAAAATAAGGGGAAGATGTCATGAAGGAATGCAATCTGTTCCAGTATCCTTTCCTGGAATTGGATTAACAATATCACCTTTAGGAATTTGGAAATCTGGGAAGTGAGGGATTAAACTGTTTCATAAATTTTACTGTAGAGTTGGGTAGGTCATGTATCATGCACAGCACATACTGCAGAGTATGCATTTGCTCTGATATTAAGAATATTAAGAATTAGTTCAGTCACTATTTGTAAAAGAGACTAGAAGCGGGTTATCATCTGCAAAGTTCATATGGTTCTAAAAACCGTGCACAAACTACATTTAACCCACAATGGAAGTTATTTCCCTTACTAGGTGTCATGGGGTCACCGGCAGAGGGATCGTCCCCTTGATGCTCAACTGCTCATGAACCTAAAATGTGAAGCTCGATCAGAGGCCCTATCCTACCCCTGCTCTAGGGGAAATATAAAGAGTTTTAAAACATGTACTGTTCAGAGTAGTCACAAACTTTGAAGGGCACTGTTAGTGATTTTTATGAAGATGATAACAACATATAATCCCAAACAGCAGATGAAGTTTAGGAAAATAGGCATGATAAAACAGGGCTGGATTTAAGAGTGAAGACTCCTAGGTATCCTGCAGTGCAGTGGAACCCCACCCTTGGTCACTAATCAAGAATTAAGGGGAATGAAACCCAGACATCATACTGAAATCAGAGAGTACAGAACAATACAAGATGGTAAATAGTGGAAGTTTGAGCAAATTTGGTTGAACGGTTCAAGAGTTATGATAGTTCAAAGTTTATTTAATCCTTGTTATGGAGGATCCTTAAATTGGCAACTCTACCCATTTTTCAGATGAAAGTGTGGAGAACTTCCCATTGGATTTGTACACAAATTTTCACTGAACTGTGTCAGTTAAGAAAGTATCTAAATTCTTTCAGAAAAACATGTAGAATCATTTTTGGTCGGATATACTTGCACAACAAGCAAGAACAAATCAGATATTTGATAAAAAGTGAGAATAAGTGAAAATATGTGTACAAAACCAATGGAGAGTTTTCCACACTTTCATCTAAAAAGTTGATAGAGTTGCCAATTTAACAATCCTCCATAACAAGGATCAAATAAACTTTGAACAAACGTAACTCTTGAACCGTTCAACCAAATTTGTTCAAACTTTCACTAATTCCCTTCTTGTATTGTTCTCTAATCTCTGAATGTGTCTGGGTTTCCTTCCACTTTAAATATTTTGTTTGTCATGTTGATACTTGCGATACCCATGTACCATTTCAACCACCCTGGATTAAATTTTCTTGCCATGAAATGTGCGGAGACAACCCCCTACACCCCACCCCCGTAACAGCCTAGTATAGGCAACAGCACTATGTTGCCCATTTGTATTCCACCTCTACCATAAAATGTAATCACAAATGAATACTGTGCATTTGTATCATGATCAGGTTGGACCCCATAATACCACTTAGATATGCATCAGCACAGCCTTGTGCGATCAATTCCATCAGGGGACACACCCCCAAATGCAATTTGATTCTGTCTGCAAATTCTGCATACATGTACTTGGATACAAGCAGTGACCTGTATTTCTCGCAAGACTGGTGTAGCAGTGTTGGTCCTGTGTGCTTGTAAACATTGAGTCATTAGGTTACCTGGTGTGTAATATCATGTGTCACTCAACGCTGCCATCTATGTACACAAACCAAATTGGTATTAATTTGGAAAAGCACATTCATGAATCTTGTATTTCCAGAATGAAAATGGGTCCATGCACTGCACTGTGTGTGTACATGCAATAAGAATTGTAGTAGCGTATGTGTACTTGAATGTATGTGATATATATTTACAAATTGTAAGCTCATGTAGAACTATAGGTATGTAAGGTTGTCCATTCATTTTCAAAAGTTAAGTACACTGTACATCAAGTTCTATTTTTAAAAAGATTTGGAAAAACAAATGTTTATAGGGTGGTTTGAGTTTCAAATTTATTTTGCATTCTGTCCAAATCTGTGTAGCACCACAATGCAGTTTATCACATACCTTGCTGGGGGTAGAATATCCAAACTCCAAAGAATTACTAATTTTCGTTTTATATTGATGTAAGGGTGTGCCCAAGTCTGACAATCATTCTACATGCAGTCATGAAAAAATATCAATTGTTATTTTGAATAATTTTAATGTCCGCATTTATGATGGGCACCAAGGCTAATGGTAGAAAGGGCACCGTCTGTGTGCCCTTTGTGGAGAATAAATGGCACCAAGACCAAAGAGAGTGACATCAAAGAAGCCCACATGGGGTTCTAGGTGGCCTTGGGTTATTGATTCCTGCCCTGCACATTTGACCTTGTGAGGATGTAAGGCAGGGCTGCCACTCAAAATTTTGATTTCCCCCTACACCGCATGCGTATTTTCCCCTACGGACACCACTTTTCCCCTACGCCTACTTAACCATATTTCCCCATACGAACCTATGTTTTCTCCAACAAAATCGACTTTTCCCTACGAAGGTATGGTTTTCCCTAAAAAATAACCTTAGAAATGCAAAATATTGATCACAATTTCTTCCTCGGCGATGGACAAAATGGGCGAATATAATCGGATTTCCTTGGAAAAATTACGAAAATTTCTGAAAATTGTCAAAAACCCCTACATCCCCTACAAATCATCAAAAACCCCTACGTTTCCCCTACGGAAGGTCATTTTCCCCGTAGGTATCCCCTACAACCTACGCAGGGCCAAAATCGCCTACGGTAGGGGATTTCCCCTACGAGTGGCAGCCTGGATGTAAGGTCATACTGAATGTCAAATTGACAGTTGGGAGGAAATATTGGAGAGACAGGATATTTAGGGAAACCTCAAATACCACAAATCTGATAGGAAAAATGATAAGGTGGCAAAGAGATAAATCATTCAAAACATGGAGAGTTGGACAGGAAAGCTAGTGTCCTCTTGCAGCTCGAAAGGGTTGGTTACGTTTGTCTGCTGAGATTAGCTTGGTACATCCTGACATCTTACCTGGTATTGTGCTTCAAGCATTGACAGGAAACCAACTTGGTCTTTAACCCCTTGGAGACAAACTTGTAAAGAAGCCCTGTACATTGAGGGCCTACATCTCACACTCAGAGGCAACTGGCTTCTACAGAATCCCAGAAAATGTGACGAACTTTTCACCAAAAAGCACACATTTTTGACTTGTATTTATAAGTAAGAAAAAAATATTGTCTCGGTGTATGAGATGTACCATGTACTGGGCTTCTGTACAATGGTATTGAGATATTTTAATTTTCAGTGGTACTGGTAAGTTTTTTTTTTTCCAGAGTGCATGTGTATACAATCAATATACACTTCACTTATTTTACACTAGCTAAAATGCCCAAGGATGAACTATTCAAATCTCAATACTAATTAAATTTGACTGCTATTTTTAATTTCTGATCAATAAAAAACTTCCTAACAAATTGTTTTTGTTTTCTTTTTCTGTTGGTTTTGTACGTTGTGTATGCATAAATTTGAATAGTCCTGTGCTTAGAAAACTTGTTTGGTTTACACTTCTATTCGTCCAATTTGTGAGCATTTCCACAGTAACTCGCGTTACATTTTCAATTAAGATTTAGGTTGTAGAGACCTATATTTTCAAAACATGGATAGAGTAGTTCTAACTTCTGTTTGAATTAGCAATATGTCCCCCCATAGTCCCCAGTAAC
>JZLH01S0481587.1:60532-78951 GCA_001188425.1 Eucidaris tribuloides
AAATGCTGATTTCTAGTAGTAGTAGGGAGACACAATGCCGCGAGTTTGGAAAGGGGACCTCGGGCCGGCCTAATATTTGGTGTAAATGCATAAAATTGCGGGCCTCGGGCCTCCAATTTAGGCCGGCCCGAGGCCGGCCTCGGGCCGGCCTTTTGGTGTAAATCGGGCCTTAGTACGGCAACTGGGTTTAACTTCCATTTCCTATTCTCATAATTCGTTAAACCCACTTACCGTATTAAGTTAGTACGGCAACTGGGTTTATCTTTAGACTAACGCGGGGGTAGGTTTAGCGGTGGTTTAGCGGTGGTTCAACTCACATCTCGACGCTCAAAAGGTTCGATAATTGCGTTGAAAAATTGAAATAAAGTAAATCCACGACCTTGAAACGATTGGTTTATTAGCAGACAAGCAGGATCTGCTTGATTCTTACTCAGAAAACAAGTTTACAAACCGATTCAGGCTGTCCAAGAAGAAAAATGTGCATTTCTGCGACTGTTCGTCACTGCCGCACGTACACAAACAGTGTGTGGCTGTGCTAACAGTAACACTGCATGCCGCATGCACGGCCGGTTGTAATGTTCGAATCTGCCCCATTCCTGCCCGAGTATTATTACTGTGCACCAATAATTCACACTCTAATCATCGTTTCATTGCTCCAAACGAACAAACTATTTACAGTTAACATTAAAAAAAAATCATTTATGTAACAGAGCTAATTTCGAAACATGAACGCAGTCGCTCCGGTCAAGAATAAGGAGTCCTTGCACAACCAAGTCGAGTGACACAACGACAAAATCGTCCTTAATTAAAACGCGAAGGTGGGTATTTTCCGAGAAAATGTCATGCAGCTTATTCTTCAGAATATGTGCAAATCAGACCGAGTCATACATTTAATAATTAAATTTGTATCGTTAGATCAGATCTAACTTCAAAGAAAGATTCCTCAATCAGCGTTAGACTTGACAATGTTATCAGATCTAACATAACTTCGGCGTATCAGTTTCTTCGGCAGTTTCGCAACAACCATTGCATTGGCCTAATTCTGATTCTATTTTCAACCCTTACCTTGAATTTCCTGGTGAAGCAAACAGGTTTCCATGATTTACTTGATTTACCATGGTAGTTAAACTTTCCGCGGGTTTAACGCAGGTTTAACGCGGGTCTAACTAAACCCACCTTATGAGAATAGCAATTTGAAGTTAGACCGAGCGTGGGTTTAGTTAAACCCACGCTCGGTTTAAACCCGAGCTTAGTTTACTTTTTATGAGAATACAGGCCATGGGGTTCTAGGTGGCCTTGGGTTATTGATTCCTGCCCTGCACATTTGACTTTGTGAGGATGTAAGGTCATACTGAATGTCAAATTGACAGTTGGGAGGAAATATTGGAGAGACAGGATATTTAGGGAAACCTCAAATACCACAAATCTGATAGGAAAAATGATAAGGTGGCAAAGAGATAAATCATTCAAAACACGGAGAGTTGGACAGAAAAGCTAGTGTCCTCTTGCAGCTCGAAAGGGTTGGTTACATTTGTCTGCTGAAATTAGCTTGGTACATCCTGACATCTTACCTGGTATTGTGCTTCAAGCATTGACAGGAAACCAACTTGGTCTTTAACCCCTTGGAGACAAACTTGTAAAGAAGCCCTGTACATTGAAGGCCTACATCTCACACTCAGAGGCAACTGGCTTCTACAGAATCCCAGAAAATGTGATGACCCTTTCACCAAAAAGCACACATTTTTTACTTGTATTTATAAGTAAGAAAAAAATATTGTCTCGGTGTATGAGATGTACCATGTACATGTACTGGGCTTCTGTACAATGGTATTGAGATATTTTAATTTTCAGTGGTACTGGTGTGTTGTTGTTTTTTTCCAGAGTGCATGTGTATACAATATACACTTCACTTATTTTACACTAGCTAAAATGCCCAAGGATGAACTATTCAAATCTCAATACTAATTAAATTTGACTGCTATTTTTAATATCTGATCAATAAAAAACTTCCTAACAAATTGTTTTTGTTTTCTTTTTCTGTTGGTTTTGTACGTTGTGTATGCATAAATTTGAATAGTCCTGTGCTTAGAAAACTTGTTTGGTTTACACTTCTATCCGTCCAATTTGTGAGCATTTCCACAGTAACTCGCATTACATTTCAATTAAGATTTAGGTTGTAGAGACCTATATTTTCAAAACATGGATAGAGTAGTTCTAACTTCTGTTTGAATTAGCATATTCCCCTCATAAGCCCCAGTAAACAAGCAATAAAGTGGTCTTTGTCATAGAAATAACAGGTGAAATGTCGGTAACTCACGTTACGCAATTTGGACATGCATAAATTCAATAAGCACTGAATTTCAAAAGTCTCCTATACAAAAGATATTGAAATATTAATGACTTCTGTTTTATAAACATTGAATATCAATGCACATTTCTGACTAAGGTACAAGTTGAGGTTGTTTTAGATTTTCTAGAAATTTTCATGTGAGTCGGTAACTCACGTTACAGTTTGTCCGATGACTTATTTCTGAAAATATCTTCAACTTAATAGACTTATGTTGGAAAAGCAATACATTTACCAGTGTAATTTAAGATGCTTAACACTATTTCATAGAAAAAACTGAAAAAATGATAATTTTGCCGATTTTGCATAAAACTGAGATTTAGTCATGTATGTAGTCCCACATATAGCATTCTGTGTATGGTTGCCGATTCTCCTAGAAGGGGGCATTCAGAAACCAAAATTTGGGACAGAAATGATGACCTGAGTCCATCAATTCTTTGTGATTCATAGGCAATCAAACAACTAAAATGTAAAATGATTTGAGATAGTCATTCTATGAAGTCTTTGGTGTGTCCACTAACTCATGGAAATGCCCAGGTAAAGAATTATACAATCTTTTAGTAATTATGATCACCTTCTGACAAGCCCCCCCCCCCCCCCCCCCGTCGATGTCATGAAAATCAACACTTTGCAGTTAACATTATGCTTCCATGCACAAAGTCTGAGAGCAACTAAAAATGATGAACCATGCATCATCACCGTTATAAATATGTTCATAATTATAAATTATGAAAGGTCATCTGAATTATGTGTTTTCCATGCTCTTACAACTTGAGACCCACCCCCTCAGAAGGCAAAGAAGTAGATGGAGGAAAAAGTGGTACACAGAAATATTCTGTGGGTGTAAAGTGCAAGACTTTGTATTATATTAGTGTGTACCCTCAATCCCAGACTACTGTGTAGGAAGATCATGATTATGGATAGGATCATTCTGTAATACACCCCAGATAATTGTGCTGAAAAAGGAAACATGGAAAATCAGTGTCTGGAGTAGCCTCGCACTCAAAGTAGTTTATGAATTTTTGCATATATCTCTTTTTGCATGTTACTTGTCAATAGAGTGTTGGCAGCAGATTAAGCCATGCAGTTGCAAGTTGAGTGACCTTTTCCCCCTCTTTTCTTTGCATTAGATGATTTTCTTCCATAATTAACAAACAGCGGTTGCCATCAGTCTGGGATCTTCTGTATTCATAATTTTTTGGCAACATGTCATGTCTACTTGTAGTATGCATGCAGAATATGCCCTTTTGGTTATTTTTTGGTCCTTGTCTTGTAAGAATATTCCAGGGGCAACCTCGGGTCAACCCTCACCTGTTCAGCATATCATGAGCTTGACAAATGTTATTAATGTAAATTGTCCTTGGAGGAGTTATGCTGTCTTCTTCACACTGAAGTTTTTCATCAATTTTCAAAAGAATAAATTTATGATGTTTGAAACCAGGATGCAGAATATATGGTATATACAGGATCTTCTTGTGTTTCCATTTGGAATAATGGCCCTGAAATTCTCTTGCAGTAAGTTCACAGAAGCTCTTTTTTGACTGACAATGGCTTTTCATTATGGTATTTTACTCGCAGAGTTACATTTCACCTTAGTTACTCTTTTCTTATCAGTAATTTCACATTCTTAATCTTTATTCATGTTTTAAATCAATTTTTATCAACTTGTGGCCTGTACTTTTTTGTATAGGCCTACTTGTTTTACCACAATGACCTATTCCAGTCTACTTGAATTCTTTAAAACTAAAATATCCATTTTAAATTTACTATAATATTTAACATCATCATAAAAAGTCATACACATGTGTACATCACAAATTTGCTGTAATTTTAGAGGGAAAAAAAAACCCTTCTAAAGAATGTCTGAGTTGGTTATTCCTAATGACTTGGATTTCAGAAAGTACAGGACTTGTTTTAGGGCAAATCACTTTTTGATAAGTTTTCAATATTCAATTTCAAAACACTTTAATGGTGTGTACAAGCATTGCAGTTTGTCATAGAATATTAATGCAAAGTTTACTTAATATCTCTTAATATTTACTGCAATCAGCTTTTTAATTGCTACAAGTTTGACAAGACCTGTTGTTTGATTGAATCATACTAACTCTGTACTTAGACTGAAGGCCCCCAGTCTTCTATGAGATGGTTACCAGGGAAAAAAATACACGGGGAGCACGGGCGAATTCGCCCCTGAAATGGCAAAAAGAGCCCCCGTAATTTGAAAAATAGCCCTCGTAAATTGTCATAGGGTTCAGTACAAGAGAGTATCTGGAATGCACTGAAACAAGAAAAGTAGGACCCCCCCCCCCCCCCGAAACTGAAAATTCAAATTTTTTCCCTGATTGTCACTGTCATTATTACAGTAATCATATATATACAAGTGTATGTTATGATGTAGGCCTGCAATACAGACAGATTAAAAGTGTGGAACCCTCATTGAGCATGACACGACACAATGCATTATGTCCAGACACATGAATGTTTGTGGCTTCATGCCAGGCATGCTTTCTCTGACTTGCAGGTAATCACGATAATCACATAATCACACAGGACCTGTAGCTGTAGCTAATATATTTCAGGGAGCTGTCCTTCGAAGCCCTCCTGCCTGCCTCGTCGCACCTGCTTTTGGCCCTGTCATTAATTTCCAGGGCTTAAAATTTACAGTAGTGGAGGTACATGGTCAGGTAGTCCAAGTCATAGACTGCTCTTTAATTTACCCCAATCTTGAGCGAAGCGAGCTGCGAGCGTAGTGAGCAGAAAATCTAGTCTAAGTGAAAAAGAGAACAGTCTGAAACTTAGACTAATGGTCAGGTGGTGCTGGTTTGGGTATAACTTCAGCAGGGAAAACTATACACGGAGGCTCGGGGCGATTTCGCCTCTGAAATGGCCAAAAGAGCCCCGGAAATGTGCAAAAGAGCCCCCCTAAATTGCCATAGGGTTCAATAGAAAAGAATTTTTCGAAAGCACTGAAACAGGAAAAGTAGCCCCGAAAAGAAAAAAATAATTTTTTCCCTAAACTTCAGGTTGTAAAATTACTTCACAAAACAGCACAACATGTGAATGATGTCATGAGATGCTGTCTGTCTATTTTCAGATTTGACTTCTCTACTAGAGTACTACTGGTATGGGCGCTCATTGGTGGCAGTTTGAATTTTGCATGCCTGTTGCATATGTTCGGGTACATGCCATGCATGTGTGCATGAACTCATTTTTAAGTCTTGCTAACACACATGTTCGGGTATAGTGTAAATTGTGATGAAAAATTTATCTAACAATGAAAATAATAAGTACATGTATGACATAATGATTGCTCTGTAATTCACCTGTTTGCGCATATGCACCAAGAACAGTCAGGAGATGATGCTGCATGTCGACTTTTGCCTGCCTACATTCATGTATACAGTACTTACAGTTTGCACATGGTTTCTGATGATGGCTAGTTTGGACATTTACATTAAAGCTAGTAATTTTGTGCCTGAATTGTTTACTGTTGTTCTTTTTTCTCATTACTATCTCCAAAGCTCTGATTTTGTTATCTGATACCTAAACTTGCATTCGTTGTTGGAAGTGTACATCCGCAATTGTGACACAGGTGAGGCATGAGACTGATACAGGCCATGTAATTATCAAAGTATGAACTCCTCATCAGCGACCGATATTGAATGGTGATATGTGGTCTGGTGGATATAAATCATAGAAATGCACAGTAATAATTCCATGTGCAGTATAAAATTCTCATATAAATCTTCATATATTAAAGCTAATTAAACACATTCCCATGGGCTACTTCCCCAATATACTACAATAAATCACAATAATGCACTATCTGTCCAGCTATGGGCATTCCTAAAGATTAAAGTTATGTTACAAGCCATGTGATATAGGCCTACTGTTCTTAATTAAAAGTCTAGTCTACGAGGCATGAGCTTTCACCAGTCAGTGCACACACTTGCTGATCAACCTGCAAGTGTTTTCCTGTACGCAGTTTTTGATAACAATTCTCCCTATCGCATATAGCTCTCCGAATCTGAACGTATGTGGCGCTGTAATTTTTTGACCCATTATTCTTGGGAATTAAACTTCCGGTTTAAGCAAGCGTGATACACATTAAATGCTAAAATACTCGTGGATCGTGTCAAAATCTTTCTTATAATCTTGCAAATATTTTTTTTTCAAGTCGTTCGTTCATATAACAACCCTTCCATTTAGGTCATGAACGGAGCCACCGGCAGTCCTCACACACCGGCGTTCGCGTTCCGACTCGGTGTGTGCGTGGTCGCATTTCTCTCTCATGGGGTAAACATTCGCGACTTTCCTGGCGAGAGTTTCGAGTTCATTCCTTCGTTTACCGGTCGTAGGAACATTTCTTCTACTAAGAAAGTCCTTAATTGCGACATAGACATTCTCCAAAATTGTATATCAGGTCAATCCATGTTTGTTCGGGTATAAGATATTGATATTACGAATTTGACGAGGTTCGAAATGACATGTTTTGTGCGTTTGACTGTACAATTTACCGGAACCGGAAGTATACATCCCAAGGGCGATCGATCAGATATCGGTATCGCAAGATGATATCGCTTGACATCGGCTATATGCGATTGGGAGAATTGCCGATATACATTTTGCTTTACTTGAAACATGCATGCATAAAATTATGAAAATGGCATATTGTGTTCAGCACTTCAGTGTATGAAAAGCCATCATGATTCACGAATGCATCTGTGATATAGCTCTGTGCTAATACAAACGCACATACATGTAGAAAGTCCCCATATCTAGATCCAAAATTCATGTCCATGCATATTTTTTAGACACATGTCACATGTGTATTAAACATCACCGAGAGTGAGAACCATAACAACATTTCAAAGGTCATCTAGAGGTGAAGATGAATTTGTGCTAGGCTCATTATCTACTACCATTAGAGATAAAAAAATTAAAAAAAGTTGGCCTGCGCATACGCTGCGGCTCGCAGACCTGCGCAGACCTGCGCAACCTGCGCAGACAGCAATCATTTCACATGCAATTTAGCTCCGGTGCCGCAGACTTGCTGAACTTGGGCCGCATACTTTTTCATGCGGCAGTGAGTCTTTGCTGAAGAGTCTGCCTCATGTGACTTGCTGCAAGCCTTTAAATAATTGAATATTCATACGTCAGAAGATAGATCGCTGCAGAAACCGCTGCACGGGCAGACTGCGCAGACTCCTAAAGCTTTCATTAATAAATTCATCAAAAGGGTTTGCCGCAGATGCACCCAGATTGCGGCAAGTGTTCCTACAGTATGTCAGAAAGTTCACGGCAAGTCACGCAAGCTCCACCGGCAAGTCAGGCGCACAGTCGAGCCAAGTCACGCAAAGTAGCGTCAAAATCAGCGCAGTCAGCGAAAAGCGAAAAGCTGCAAAAGAGCGCATCACAAATAGCAAACCCATATCCGGTTCCCTTAACTCTGGAACGTTGATTTTACCAATAAGTTGAAATGACATATTTTGCCTAAATTCCGTTGTTAGAAATGCAAATTAAGTCAATCTAGTCACTCAGTTTTCTTTTATGCTTCCATTAAACTTATTTATTATAACCACACATATCCACCAACTGTACATGAAGCTACGTACATGATCAAGCTTGCAACCTACAATGAGACACAAAAACAAGGCATGGACTACAATCAATATCTATAAACTTGTGCAGATCTAGCATTAACAAAACTATTAAAACCATAATGTGAACCAAGCTACACAAAACAAAGTCTACACATACTGTACTCTAACTATACAAAAGGTGCCTTCATCTCCTCGTAACCCTCGACAAGGAAATTGTCATATTAGTCATGATTGAAGAGAATTGCACCATGACTCTTCTGCCAGCGGTAGGAACTGAACATTTGCAATTGTATTGAACTTGTCCGCAATCTCTAACTGAGATCAAAACAGATATAACTTCTTGAATTTCCTTAACTTGCTGCCTGTGGCAGATCTCGCGCAGACGTTCTTGCCGATACTCTGTGGCAACCTGCCGCAGAACCGTTCCTACCGCATACTCTTGCATACTTGCGCAACTGTTTCTGGGCCATACTATAACGGGAGATCTGCGGCAAGCTTCATTCTGCTGCATACTTCAGCTTACTCGCGCAGACTAAAAATCTGCGACAGATCTGACGGCAGTCTGCGTGCAATTGCCCGCATAGCTTTCATTCTTCAGCGTACATGTACATGTAAAATTATAGACGAAGCCGACGGCCCTTTTGTGTATTGCCCTCATTATCGGCGGCTGCCATTACTGCCATGGCCCCCGCGGGGTATCAGCTATACCAATAACGTCACATCTTTCTGTATCAAGTTTGTATGTCAATAATAATCCAGAAAGTTTCGGGTAATGACGTACGTCATGACCACAAATTGTGATTCAAGTAATGTAAATTTACCCTCCTTTTTATTAATTTTGGGAAGCTAGTTCCCAAATTCATACCCAAAAGCGAAAGAAAGTGCTACGCTGGGTGACGGCACGGCACTGCCTGCATCCGCAAAATAAAGAACAAAACGTACGTGTAACTACCACTAAGTCTACTATGGGCCCAAAGTTCTTACCTAGTCTACGCTAAGATTATAAATCAACAATAAAATGCCACGAGGTTTCATGCAAAGTTGAAAAAAAAAGATGTGTGTCAAGGAATGCTACAACAATGCAATTTTTTTTCTCGAAAACACGCTTTCTCTAGGTTTTTCAAAACGACTTTTGTGATAGTGTCACTAACCATGGTCGCAAAAACATGAGTTGCTAACACTGCGCACTAAGTGTATTTGATATGCAGCCTACTTGCGCGATGCTGTGATATGCGAGAATGCAAAAAAAAAAAATACTGGCAAATTAGGATAATAATTAATAGCAAATATGGTATCAATTTAAGGAAAACATTGTTAACTTTCAAAAGCCGTTTGAAAGTTTTGTGAAGACATGACTTATTTTACGTAATTAGCAGTGGCATAGACAGAAAATTACGCTCGCTCGTGTGGAAATCGTATTGACTGCATTGGCCTAGAGTTGATGCATGGAATGGGGCCATGGCAGTAATGGCGACTTGCCTGCTGCCCTCATGCGGTGAATATTTTTGGCGGATTCGTCTATACAGTCTTCTGTCATCTGTTGCCAGAAATGTGTTCATTTCCAGAGAGTGTCAACACAACAGCTTTCCATGCAGGACAAATGGAAGGCTCAAACTCGAAGCTCGTAAATTCAACAATGCCTAAATTAAATCCAGGTCTGTTTAACCCGTTAGAGACGATTTGATTTCGCTATAACACGCATTTTCCATAGACCGCAACACGAGTTAACTTGTACTTAGTCTCCAACGGGTTAAATAATCTATGACAACACTTTCATCTGCACCAACAATCCAACTATTTTTTTCTTGAGTACATATTTAACATAATTATGTGCAATAATAGAATACTGTATACGCTGAATATTTCGAGGTGGTTTTATTTTTGCGAATTTCGCGACTTACTGAATGCAAAAATTTTCACTTCCTGATATTTCTGCACAAAGTGAATGTAAATACAACAAAATCGGGAAAATATACTCTCGCGAATCCCCCGTCTTGGAGCAAAATCGCGAAAATATATGGACGCGAAATATATGGCGTATACAGTATGCCAATAGGCCCTAAATGCTCTATGTTCATTAACAAGCACCTACATGTATACTTCAATCATACCAGTCAATTTTTAATGGAAATACAGTGTGCTGCTATCTATTGTAGTGGTGTTAGTTAAACCACTTTAAACAAATTTTATGTGAATAGTTTTCATTATAATACTGTATAAATGCGGCTTCCATTGATCAGCCTCTGTGCATCGCTGGGCTGAATGTTTCAGTGGAATACGCCATGTGTGCATTAAAGTGAAGGTCAATGACCCCAGCTAAATTGCATAAGTAGAACAAAACTGGGGGAAAAAATACATAGGGGCACGGGGCGATTTCGCCCCAGAAATGGAAATATAGCCCCCGAAATTTGAAAAGGAGCTCTCGTAAATTGCTATAGGGTTCAATACAAAAGAGTATCTGGAATGCAATGAAACAAGAAAAGTAACCCCCGAAATGAAAATTCTAATTTTTTTCCTGGTTCAACAAAACAACACCACCACCTCTGACTCCAGCTAATTTGCATATAAGCAGATCACAACAACAGGTGCAAATGCATGCATGAAACATTGCTTGATGTTGATTTCATCAGGCTAGCTTCCTGCCTGTGAAATTAACACTGAACACCTGTGCTTCAGACATACCTACACCTCTTCCTGGAGAATGGTACATGTATGTCACATTAGTACTAGAACTGTGAGTGCACAATTAAAATGAAAACAATGCTACCACTTCTGACCCCTGCTAATTTGCATAAAGGCAGATATAAACGGTGCAAATGCGTGCATGGAACATACATAGAATGATCTGCATAAATGATTGATTTAAGATTTAGAATTAGCATCAAGTGGATCATTCTATATTTTTGGTTTGCCCGTAACAAAATTGATGATATTGATTGATTTATTAAAGCAATTTAATTAGCTCACCTGAGCCAAAAGGCTCAAGTGAGCTATTGGGATCGCTTTTCGTCCGTCGTTCGTCGTGTGTCGTGCGTCGTGTGTCCGTGCGCGTTCGTCGTGCGTAAACTTTTACAACATTTCGCTTCTTCTTCAAAACGCATGATTGGATTTGGCCCAAACTTAGGCTGGAATGATCCTTAGGGGGTGAGGATTCAAGGGTGCTCAATGGTACACCTGGCCCCACTGGGGCGGACGCCAGGGCAGGGCCCTAAAGGGCCAAAAGTAACGTTATTTTCCCAAACATCTTCTCTCTAGATCCAGAAATATTTAGGTAAAGCCACTATTGTGTGTAGTTACCTGTTCCTATATGGTGCAAATGCTATTGTGTCCTCATGGACAATGCCAGGGTGCACGGTTTGGCCCCCTTAAAGGGGGCAAAAAAGTTTGGGGATGGGGCTCTATGGGTGAAACAATTCACGGCATTCTCAACAATCAATGGATTTAAACCAACTGTGTGGGAAGATCCTCAGAGGAGGGATTACGAACGGTATCCCTGGAATTGGTTATTCTCGACTTTGCCGGCGCCGGCCCGCCGCAGGCGGGGGCAGGGCCCCATAAGGGCCAAACTAGGTAACTTTCTAACCATAAGCCCCATTGTGTAATCCAAACTCTGGGTTCGGTAGATGTGTAACGGGACCATCAGATGGTTAATTTTTGGGGTCAAAGGTCACATACGTTAGGTCAAAGGTCAAAATGTTAAGGTGAGCAATGGTTCTCTTCTTGTTATGTTGATTGGCGGCATTTGTGAGTTAACTTGATGGTAAATGCTACATGTATAGTGACCTCATGTTAGAATTGGCGTAGCGTCATAGGGTCACATAAGTAGGCTATTCAAAGGTCAAATGTTTAAGTAATACTAGGCGCATGCCTTGTTTCGTATAAAAATGGATGTGCAGTAATTTAATTAAACTTTGGCAAATCAAGCCTATACATAGTAGTTGCAAGGGGATCAGAAGTTTTCCAACTGGTTGTCATATTTGGCTGACGGTTGGGGTCCCTGAGATATGTCACGAGGTATCCATAGGGCCAAAACTATACTTATAGCCTAAATGATGTTTTTTTCTATGGCGGACATACAGTAGAGAGTTTGGCTGGAGAGACCTGCAGTGAGCGTCGTGCGCGCCCGGGGCTCTTGTTTATTTTTGTATTCATTTAATTCATGCACTTATTTATTTATTTATTTATTTATTTGTTTATTTATTTATTTATTTATTTATTCATTGATTGCCAATTTATTGTTTTTTTATTTTCTACTAATTACTACATTATAAATCAAAACACATAGTCTTTAAAGGTAAATGACATGATTGGGGGTAGTCCTCAACTTGGGCTGATACTACTTTAGAATCAAGTGAACTATGCAAGGATTCTCCTGTGAAAATCTTGTAGTCAAACGTTGACTCATTCTAAAATAAACAATGACAACATCACTCACGGAAACCTGCTGTTTGGCTCTCTATGGGGCTTATTTTTATCGTCCCCGGAAAAAAATAAGAAACTCTGATGTTTATGCTTGATTCTCCTTAAGTAAACAAATTACAGACAAATCCTCCCAGGTGGGAGATCCACTCCTGCTGGTGTACAGTTGGTATATATTTCAACTCATTTGGTTCTTGAGGCATTTTCAAGTGTTCCCAATCATGTCACTAACCTTTAAGTTATATCACATCCTAATTTGAGTTGAAAATGCCATCCACACCTTTACCCAGGTAATGCATTGCAGTGCATATGTTCATGTACCTGATTCGCTTCTTGTAGCATCTCATTAAGACCTGTATAATCCTTTCAAGGTCCCTCTGCTAGCACAGTGTCGGATGAAAATTTTATCGGAAGTGAGTTAATGCACATGATGTATATGAACATCAATGTTAGCAGTTTTGGATGCATTGATCCTTGGGGCGTACATTAATGGGGATATTACTGTGAATATTGCATGTGACATGCTCAGATCAATGCTTGCTATGCATTGTCTGGTCTGCATTAGTATGTGAGTAGCAACTAGTGTGACCAATAAATTATCAATTGCTCTTACTATAATTTTTTATTTGTGTGGAAATATCTCTCAAATTTACTAATGACACAGTGTATTAACCTGACATCAGGATTTAGGTTTAGTGTACAGTAGGTCTACATATGTTTGTAATTCTTCACAAGTGTTACACAAATTCTGAAGTGATTTATACCACAGCTTTTTAGATATTATTAAAAAAAGAAAAATATTGTATCATAAATAAATATCCCTGATAAAATTAAAAGACTGCACTTACATTAAAGTTTTTTCTCTCGTTTTTTTTAATTGGGGGGGGGGGGTGCTACATTTCAGCAGGGCTACTTTTCTGTTTCATTGCTTTCCAGATACTCTTTTGTATTGAACCCTATGGCAATTTACGGGGTCTCTTTTTGCCATTTTGGGGGCAAAATCACCCCTCTCCCCTGTGTATTTTTTTCCCATGGTATCTTGTATCACCTCAGCAATGATATTGCATATAATGCCAAGGATTATATGAAGAGAAAGGCTTGACTAAAATACTGTGTAGAACTATGGAAGGGGAGGTGGGAGGGTTGGGGCCTCTACTTGCTGTGGTATTGTTAGGTATACCATGGATATACACAGGCTGATTAATGTTCTGACATTGCAGAGAAAGGGAGAGAGAGAAAGAGTAATATGAACGTAGCAATGACCTTTCACAGAGACTGTTATCCACAAGTTGCTTCTACCTTTACATGCATTCATGCATATATCCACTCACTCACGCCCACAGAAGTGAGTTACATATGGGAGGGAGACTGTCGTGTTTTAGCACAGTACATAGCATTCTATAGTAACCATCCTGCACATTATTGATTCTCAGATTAAACTAACACTTATTTCATTGTCGTTGAGCTACAGCTGAAAACATTCCCACATGCGTGTGTGTGTGTGTGTGTATGTTTGTGTGTGTGTGTCTGTGTCTGTGTGTGTTTTGGTAAGCTGTGTGGAGGCAGAACGATTAAGGGATTAATTTGATGAAATGTGTGAACCGTTTACTGTGGGTCTCGCCAAAGCAATTATGATAAATTGCAGTCTGGCAGAAGCCTAATTATGTTTCATACAGTGCACACTTGTCTGATTAGAAACGTGCTGCTGTACATTATGAGGTGCAGTAGTTGAAAAATGCTAACAATTAAAATGAAATCTGACAATCTGTACAGTGTATACATACATATGTGACAGCAGCTGTATTACTGGAGGGAAATGATATTTCTGTAATCTATATTTGTATTTTTAACTTGCAGTTTCATAGTTTGTTTCACCATGAATGTTGCATTTTGTTGTGACACACAAATATATCAATCAACAGAAAACTGAATTTCGATAACAACGGCATTTTCTTAGAATCAATGACTTCTTGTTCACTTGTACAGAACGATAATAATATCGATAATACATGTAACACTAGAATATCAGATATATATGTGCTCCCATATAGTGCTGAAGCAGCAAATTTATTCAAGGGCTTTACAATTATTCTGAAAGTTACACTGCATAGTAGACAAAATAAACATACATGTAGTTTAGATTTTGGTGCAATGTATGAACAATGAAAATTGAAACACAATATTTTGTGGGACTTCCCACCTAATGATAATATGGATGGATACACATGTTTGTGATTGGTCACCCAGAGAGCAAGGCAAGAAATGTGCAGATTTTCACAAAGGAGACGCCCAGTATCAAATTCACAGAGACAGTGATATTTTGGTTTATGACCCTTGCAGTAAGATGACTTATGTCAAGCAAAGCCAGCACACATGTACACTGTTCCTAACAAAATTCCGGCTTTCAAAATGAAAATAATTCAATAAAAGAAAATTTGAATATTTAATATGTCAGTAAAGATAAGAAATATAATGAGAATACAAACATATAAGTCAAAGATATCATACAAAAGGTGAATCAAAAAGAACAAAATGGAAAGGGGCAGGACAACTAATGAGAAGAAAAGATGATAGACTGTCAATAAGGACCACAGAATGGATACCAAGAGATCACAAGAGGTCCAGAGGGTGACAAAAATGTAGATGGCGGGGATAATGATACTTCATACATGGGTACCACCTGGATAAGACTGGGCCAGAACAGGAAGACCTGGAGAGATAATGAAAAAGGCTACATCCAGGATGAACTTAGACCTGATGAGTTAGGGGTTAGAAGTTGGTTAAATAACTTAGAGAATTCTACATCTTCCTTCCGTAGCTGTCCAAGATAATGAGATGATAGGAGATAGGAGATGGGAAAAGGTCCAGAGGGAGTCAAAATGTAGATAGCCGGATGATAATACATCATACATGGGTACCACCTGGACAAGACTGGGCCAGAACGGGAGGACCTGGAGAGATCATGAAGAGGGCTACTTCCAGTTGTGGATGAAAGTAGCCTGATGAGTACTGGGTTGGAAGTCGGTAAATAACTCAAGAGAATTTCACATCTTTTCATCATAGCTGTCCAAGATGCCGGCTCCTATCCGGTTGAAGGACCTCATCCGCAACATCCGGGCGGTGAGGACGCAGGCCGATGAGAGGGGGGTGGTACAGAAGGAACTCGCCCTCATCAGGGATAGCTTCCGGGACGAGGACAGCACGTACAGGTGCCGCAACGTGGCCAAGGTGCTCTATATACACATGCTGGGCTACCCCGCCCATTTTGGTCAGGTAAGCAATATACCGCAGCCGTTTATGTATCGTCCTAAAGACACGTTTGGTTTTGAAAATGTGATGTGCACCATAACTGGGGGGCTTCTAGAGCAAAACAAATGATGATGCAAGTTAAAAGCTGTTCCTGAATTTAAGAAATTAATAGTTGAAGATATACATCTTCTGTTTTACTCTTGAAAGCTCTCCCCCCCCCCCCTGCTATGTAGGACGAAACGATATCTTGTTCTCAAATCGTTACTGGTCTATATAACCTTTTACACCTGACTGCTGACTCCTCTCAGCAAGTGTTAGATCAGATTAAGGAGGGTGTGCTTCATTGCAAGTTATGTGTCTTACAGGATGTATTTTTCTAAGATTCATTAAGAATTTTGTTTTATTCAAGAATAAATCTGTGTTCAACTAATTGGTGATTAATCTCTGAACTGAACAAAGAATCTTGATTTATTGTCTTGCCTGAACAAAGTTCGGCAGAGACCTAGTAATCACTTTTCCTGTTGGTCTGTTGGTCTGTTGGTCTGTTACGAAAATGTTAAAGTATTTAACTTGCTCTCATTTCAATTGTGTTCATACTTGGTACAAATGATCCTTGGGTAATACCACATTTGTGTTGATGAGGATGGTGAGGTCAAAGGTCATCTAGGGGTCAAAAGGTCAACTGATATGAGGCCATGTGCATCATTTTCTTTATTTTTGTTTAACTTTCGCTCATTTTTTTTTTTTGGGGGGGGGCATTAATTTTGTTCAAACTTGAAACATATGATCATTGGGTATTGTCACGATACCTACAAAGGTTACATCAAAGGTCATCTAGGGGTTAAAAGGTCATATTGCATGTTTTATTGATTGCAAAATCAGGCGAGACTCATTCGCAAACCACCTTGTTCATTGAAGCTGAAATTATTTCATACTTGCATTTAAACTTGTTTGTAATTTTTGGTCATGGTTTAGAATTGCTCACCGAGTCATGCTACCACTCTCCTGAGTACTTATACATACATGTTTTTGTACCACAAAACAACTTTAAAATATGTACTGAGGGCTCTGTAAACTATGATGATACTTGGTTTTTATGGGCACATAATTTATAATACCTATTTCTGGCATGTTTTCCCCACCCCCTCTGATATGACAACCGACGACCATAGTCATATATGACTGCATTCTAATACTACATGCAACATTGCATTTTAGCTTGCCTCAACAGTCTTACACTTCCCCTTCTAAATTCCTGCATATTGTCAGGAAAGTGCTGTGACCTTCCCCGTACAAACTGAGTGTCAATTTATCCTTTTAAATTTAAGTTGCGGTAATGGTATTGATAATATTGATAAATCCAAACTGAGGAGCGCTGTCACCAGAAGAATTACACAAGGAAGTGCACAGTGTCTGAAGAGGAAATTGGCAGAATCGTCCCCTCTTACCAGTATTTATTTACCTACACTTGTGTATTCTTTCTTTCTTTCTAACTTGTCCAATTTCCTGTGTTATGGTCTAGTTAGTGAAAGCATACTGGTGTACTTCTTATAATCCTAATGGTATAATGTTCGTGTTAGCATATTACTATTTTTTACCCTTGGAACTTTGAAGGCTCACTGGCTCAGGATGTGTATTTTTTTCATCTGTCCATGCTTACTCATGTGTTACTTGTCAGTGTTCAAATGTGTAGTGCAAGACTACTGAGGATTTGATCAAGCGTGACACATATGTAGATTATTAATTATATGTACATGTACAACAGTAATCTGATTCAATTTGGAGACTAATGGGTCAAAGATCACTAGAGTTGCATCTTGTTTGTTGTCATTTACAAACTTTTGAAATGCTGATAGGATTTCATCCCAACTTCAGTTTAAATGTGATCTTTGAAACTGTATGGCATCATAGGCAAATGAGCCATGTATGATTAAATGTTTGTTTCCAGTTTCTGTCCATATGCCATGAATTTTTAGGGGAACATTTCAAACTACATTTCGCACCCTCGTAATTTGTGGAATGTTATGCACCCTCGTAATTTGTGGAATGTTATGCAAACGAATTTGAATATTCTTAATTTTAAAACAAACGATTTTATTGCATACTAAGATTGACACTACTTTAAGCTTGTACTTGTGATAGAAATTCAGAGTTTTTAATTTTTATAGAAAATATGACATTGTTAGTTTTCAGTTGATTGATGAAAACATCATAGCATAAGACGTCATAAAAGTCATGTTTACAGCTCTGTACCTCAATTAAATTATCATTTCTTTCCTTCAATATTTTGTATTCACAAAATGAGTTACTCGGCTACAAACATGTATGTTCATGGATATACATGATGTAGAAGCACAGTTGGTATTGGGCATTCTTATACAATACAAGACACATTTGAATATCTAAAAAAAAAACCTCTACATTATGCAGCATGAGTACGTACATTAACTGAAATTGCTTTTTTTTTTTTCATCTTCCAGCTTGAATGTTTGAAGTTGATAGCATCCCCTAGGTATGCAGACAAAAGGATTGGCTACCTTGGGGCCATGTTACTACTAGACGAAAGGCACGATGTCCATTTACTCATGACAAACTCTATGAAAAAGTGAGTTGAATACTTGTGTTCCGTTTAGCAGCACTGACTTACATGTGTGTGTCTGTGTGTCTGTGTGTGTGTGTGTGTGTGTGTGTGCGTGTGTGTGTGTGTCGTGTGTGTGTGTGTGTGTGTGTGTGTGTGTGTGTGTGTGTGTGTGTGTGTGTGTGTGTGTGTGTGTGTGTGTGTGTGTGTGTGTGTGTGTGTG
>JZLH01S0481587.1:79756-92977 GCA_001188425.1 Eucidaris tribuloides
CACGCCCAACCAGAAAGTAGTTACAAATATGAGGAGGGAGACTAGTCCGTGTTTTATGCGACAGTACATTAGCATTGCCTATAGTAACGCAGTCCATGCGCATCATTAATTGATTCTCAGATTTAAACTAACAACTTATTTACATCTTGTCGTTGACTACAGCTGAATAAACAATTCCCTACCCATGCGTGTGTGTGGTGTGTGTTATGTTTGTGTGTGTGTGTCTCGTGTCTGTGTGTGTTTTTTTTGGTAAGCTGTGTGGAGCGCAGAACTGATTAAGGGATTTAATTTGATGAAAATGTGTGAACGCGTTTATCTGTGGTCTCCGCCAAAGCAATTATGATAAATTGCAGTCTGGGCAGGAAGCCTAATTAATGTTTCATACAGTGCCACAGCTGTGTCTGATTAGAAACCTGCTGTCTGTACATTATGAGGTGCAGTAGTTGAAAAATGCTTAACGATTAAAATGAAGATCTGACAATCTGTACAGTGTAATACATACATATGTACAGAGCTGTATTTACTGGAGGGAAATGATATTTCTGTAATTATATTTGTATTTTTTAACGAATGCAGTTTCATAGTTTGTTTCACCAAAATGTTGCGCATTTTGTTGTGACACACAGAAATATATCAATCAACAGAAAACTGAATTTCTGAATAACAACGGCATTTTCTTAGCAATCAATGACTTCCTTGTTCGACTTGTACACGTATTCTTGATAATAAATCGATAATACATGTAACGACTAGAAATATCAGATATATAATGTGCTCCCATATAGTGCTGAAGCAAGGCGAAATTTATTCAAGGCTTTACAATTATTCTGAAGGAGGTTACAGCGCGATAGTAGACATAAATAATACATACATTAGTTTAATTTTGGTGCAATGTATGAACAATGAAAATGTGAAACAACAGAATTGTTGTGGGACTTCCCACCTAATGAATGAATAGTGGATGGGATTACACATGTTTTAAAATAAGAACCCAAGAGAAGCAAGGCAAGAAACTTGCAGATTTTCACAAAGGAGACCGCCCAGTAATCAATTCACAGAGAACAGTGATATGTTTGGTTTATGACCCCTGCAGTAAGATGACTTATGTAAAACAAAGCCAGCAACACATGTACACTGTTCCGCTAACAAAATTCGGCTTTCAAAATGAAAAATAATTCAAGTAAGAAGGAAAATTGATTATTAATATGTCAGGTAAAAGATAGAAAGTATAAGAGAAGTACAACATATAAGTCAAGAAGATATCATACAAAGGATGAATCAAAAAGAAACAAAAGGAAAGGGCAGACAACTAATGAGAAGTGATAGACTGTCAATAAGGACCGACAGAATGGATACCAGAGATCACAAGAGGTCCAGAGGTGACAAGAAATGGAGATGGCGGGGATGAATGATACTTCATACATGGGTACCGAATGACTTCCTTGATAAGACTGGGGCCAGGAACAGGAAGCCTGGAGAGATAATGAAAAAAGGCTACATTCCAGGATAACTAGCCTGATGAGTTTAGGGGTTAGAAGTTGGTTTAAATAAGCTTAGAGAAGTTTTACATCTCCTTCCGTAGCTTGTCGCAGAGATAAGTGAATATAGGAAGATAGGGAGATGGGAAAAGGTCCAGAGGAGTCATGAATGTAGAGTAGCCGGATTGATAATAGATCATATGGTCCACACTAGGACAAGACTGGGCCAGAACGGGAACCTGGAGATTATCTATATATATTCTTATCTCTCATTATTATAAGAAGCCTGATGAGTACTGGTATGGAAGTCGGTAAATAACGTCAAGAGAATTTCCACATTCTTTTCAATCCATAGCTGTCAAAGATGCCGGCTCCTATCCGTTGAAGACCCTCATCTTCCCAACATCCGGCCGCGGTGAGACGCAGGCGATGAGAGAGGGGGCTGGTACAGAAGAACTCGCCCTCATCAGGGCATAGCTCCGGACGAGACAGCACGTATACAGGTGCCGCAAATCCTTATATTCTTATATTCTGGCTACCCGCCCATTTTTGGTCAGAATAAGGCAATGAGTGACGCCGAGAGGTCCCGTTTATGTAATCGTCCTAACACTGTTTGGTTTTGAAAGTGATGTGGCACCATAAACTGGGGGCTTATAAGAGGCAAAACAAATGAAGATGCAAGTTTAAAAGCTGTTCCTGAATTAAAGTTGAAGGATATACATCTTCTGTTTTTAACTCTTGAACTCTCCCCCCCCCCCCCCCTGCTATGTAGGACGAAACGATATCTTGTCTGCAAATCGCTATCAAATTTTACACCTTGACTGCTGACTGTCCTCTCAGCAAGTGTTAAACATGCAGATGAAGGTAGGGTGTGCTTCTTTGAGAGTTATGTGTCTTACAGGATGTATTTTTTCTGAAGATGTTTTCAGAGCAAATGTTTTGTTTTTATTCGAATAATTGTGCGTCAAACTAATGGGATATCTTCTGACCTGAACAACAGAACTTGATTATGTCTGCTGAATCATAAGTTCATTAGAGCTAGTAATCAACTTTTCCTGGTGGCTTGCTCTAATATTAACACATTATTATAACTTGCCTCATTTCAATTGTGTGTCAATCACTTGTGGTACAAATGATCCTTGGGTAATACCACATTATGTGTGATGTAGATGGTGAGTCAAGTCATCTAGGGGTCAAAAGGTCACTGATATGAGGCCATGTGCATCAATTTTCTTATTTTTGTTTAACGTTTCGCGTCATGGTTTTTTTGGGGGGGGGGGCAATTAATTGTTCAACTTGAAACATATATCATCTGGGTATTGTACGTACCTACCAAGGTTACATTCAACAGGTCATCTAGGGGTTAAGAAGGTCATATTGCCATTTTTATTGATTCAAAATCAGGCGAGACTCGTTCGCAAACACCTTTGTTCATTTGCAAGCTGAGAAGTTATTTCATACTTGCATTTAAGACTTCGTTTGTAATTTCTGGTCCATGGTTTTAGAAATTGCTCGCCGCACTACACCTCCTCTTCATAACATTGTTTTGTACCACAGAAACACTTTAAAATATGTACTGGAGGGCTCTGTAAAACTATGAATGAACTGTTTTTTATGGCACAATATATTCTCTATTCCTTCCAACCCCGTCTTGATATGACAACCGACGACCATAGTCGATATATTGGACTGCATTCTAATGTAACTAGCATGGCAACATTGCATATTTAGCTGTGCCTCGAACAGTCTACACTTCCCTTCTAAATTCCTGGCATATGGTCAGGAAGTGCTGTGACGCTTTCCCCAGTCCCGTACAAACTGAGTGTCAATGTATTTCCTTTTAATTTAAAGTTGCGGTGATGGTATTGAATAATATTGATAAAGGTCGCAAACTGAGGAGCGCGTGTCACAGAAGAATTACACAAGGGAAAGTGGCACAGTGTCTGAAGAGGAAAGTGTGGCAGTAATCGTCCCTCTCATACCAGTATCTATTTACCTACACTTGTGTATTCTTTCTTTGCTTGCTAAGTTGTCCAATTTCCTCTTGTGTTAATGGTCTAGTAGTGAAAGCATACTGGTGTACTTTTAATAATGCCTAATGTATAATGTTCGTCGTTACATATTAACTATTTTTTACCGTGACTTCGGAACTTTGAAGGCTGCACTGCTGCAGGATGGTGTATTTTTCATCTGGTCCATGGCTTACTCATGTGTTACTGAAAAATCAGCTGTGTCAAATGTGTAGTGCAAGACTACTGAGGATATGATCAAGCGTGAGCACATATGTAATTATTAATTATAATGTAATATGTACACAGTAATCTGATTCAATTGGAGACTAATGGTCAAAGATCACTAGAGTGTGGCATCCTTGTTGTTGGTATTTACAAAACTTTTGAAATGCCTGAATAGAATTCATCCCAACTTCAGTTTTAAATGTTGATCTTGAAACTGTATGGCATCATAGCAAAATGACCATGTAATGATTAAATTTTGTTTCCTAGTTTCTGTCCATAATGCATGAAATTTTTAGGGGAACATTTCCAAACTACATTTTCGGCACCCTTCGGTAATTTTGGAATGTATGGCAAACGAATTTTGAATATTCTTAATTTTAAAAATTACAAACGATTTTATTGCATACTAAAGATTGACACTACTTTTAAAGCTTGTACTTGTGATAGAAACAGAGTTTTTAATTTTTATAGAAATATGACATTCGTAAGTTTTTCAGTTGATGATGAAAACATCATTAGCATAAGACGTCATAAAGTCATGTTTAAGCTCTGTACTCAATTAAAATATCATTTCTTTCTTTCATATTTTTGTATTTCACAAGCAATGAGTTACTCGGCTACAACATGTATGTTCATGGATATACATGAGTAAAAGCACAGTGGTATTGGGCATTCTTATAAACAATAACAAGACACATTTGAATATCTAAAAAAAAAACCTTACATCTGCAGCATGGAGTACGTACATTAACTGAAAATGCTTTTTTTTCCATCTTCGCAGCTGAAAATGTTTGAAAGTTGATTAGGCATCCGCACGCATAGGTAATGCAGACAAGGATTGCACCTTGGGCAGTTACTACTAGACAAAGGCACGATGTCCATTTACTCATGACAAACTGCTATGACAAAGTGAGTTTGAGATACTTGTGTTCCGTTTAGCAGCACTAGACTTACATGTGTGTGTCCTGTGTGTCTGTGGTGTGTGTGTGTGTGTGTGTGCGTGTGTGTGTGTGGCGTGTGTGTTGTGTGGTGTGTGTGTTGTGTTGTGGTGTGTGGTGTGCCCCAATGTGTGATGTGTTGTGTGTGGTGTGTGTGTGTGTGTGTGTGTGTGTGTGTGTTGGTGTGTGTGTGTGTGTGTGTGTGTGTTGTGTGTGCAGTGGTTACACATACACGTATGTCTTCATTATAATGGTGTCATAGTTGATTGATGTGGTACGAATGCACCTGGTGGTTGTTAGCATGCTAATTCTAGTGCATTAAATGTATCGCTAGTGTAAGCCCTCATCCTCAGAGGCCATAACACTTGTATTCACTCTTCAAAGAATGGATAGTAGTGGCTACATTCTGCTGTGATATTTTGTTACATTGCCTTTGAGTAACTCATACAAGGCCTGTTGCGTTAAGCACTGCTGTATTAGAAGGGTTAATTTTCGATATTGGCTAAATACGCGTGCGGCCACCCGTATAGGGTCAAAACGGATAAGACCGAGAATCCTGCAGAGCCTCATGGAAATAGTAATATGAAGGCCTAGCATACTGTAATTTAATGGTCAAACAATGAAATGATGCACTATTTCCATGCGATATTAGACCGATTTTTTGTTTGAATTTTTTTTCTGCGTTTGCCGATGGTAATCGGCATTTGTGACAGCATCAGAATGCTATCACATTCTGAAAAGAATGAAAAATTGGAGCAAGTACCCGTGATGAAAGACATATGGGTGAAATGGCCACGCAACAACATTGCGGCAGAACTGATGTCAACCCCAAAGTTCGAAATTGGCCTGTCCGCTGGACCCAATAGATGGCGCACCGTATTGCGGATATCAAGATTTGACTGTTTTATCAACCATTTCTAAACTTACTACCCAGAACCATTCAGAATTTTATGGTTACACTTTCAATTTCAGTGCAGAAACATTTTGTTTTAATGTGATAGGCTAACATTGTGGAGCTTCAATTTAAAAAATTGTCAAACTTTGATATCTGAGCTACGTAGTAGTGTTCAAATGGACAAATAAACACCCTAGAATACAAAAGTTTGGAAAGTTACACTGCCAATGGCAAGTTATGTATGAATAAACAATTAATACTCGGGCGAGTAGAAAATAGCCTTGATGTACTCACAGTAAGTTTATGGGAAGAAAGGGGCAGGTGAATCTGGGCAACTTATGATTTTCACTTTTTTAAAGCACTAACTAATCATTTTGAAATACAATTTTTTCAGGGCTTCATTTTTAGACCTTATCAAAGACACTGGTAGCATGGAGAATCATGTAGCTCAGATTTTTTTTAACTGTGGTAAATGTTAGCCAGTACCTTTAATACCCCTTTCACCACCAAACTCAAAATATTACATGCAAAGCTTATGCTGCCCCCCCCCCCCCCACGACAAAAGGGCATAACTGGCATTCTTTCAAAATTGAGTTATATAGTGTAGGGGACTCAGTACAGCATGTTAAACATACAGAACAAACAAAAAAACATATTAATTAGAAGTGTCCCTTTGTTTCGTAATCCGCTTGTTAAAAGGACACTGAATAGGGCTTTAAGGCTTTGAACAAAATATGTTTTGCTCAATATCTCCAAAACACCAAAATGTCAGTTATACCCTTTTATCAGTGGGGGGGGGGGGGGGCAGTATGGAGTTCTGTTGCAATGGCTCTGAGAGGGTTATATAATTTGTTTGTAATAAGATGTGGCCTGATCAATGTACTACTGAGATTCAAAATGAGCCAGTTGTAATCCAAACATTTGTGTGCTTTGAAAAAATTGTGGAACAAAATATGTGTAATACCCAAATGAACATGTTGACACCAATTTCCAGGGACTAACATCATTCTTTCAGGACAACAGTGCCCAAAGATTGTTCCAAAGTAAACCCTGATAGAAAATTATACAGTGTTGAAAATTAATCTGTTGCTTTCGGGAACTGGATAGGCCCTGTGCAAAGTCTATGGAGATTTACACAATCTCGTAGTCAACGGGCTAATGATGTAATGAAGCTCTCAATAATAATAAATCAAATTCAACTTGGGAAGATAGCACATATGCATCAGCAGCTCCTCATCTGCAGAATAGATTTCCCAAACGAATTCAGATATCTAAGACTGTGGGTATGGACAAATTTAACCCGTTGGAGACGAAGTATGAGATATCTTGGGTTGGGCTCTTTGGAAAATGCATGTTAAACCAAAATCAATCGTCTCCAACGAGTTAAGAGTGATCTGAAGACACATCTGATAGAAGACTTATTTAAAGGCAGAGGATCTCTTTTGCATGCCTAAAAATTAACATTGTGTAAATACAATGGCATTTATGTTAGAAGAAAAATGCCATCTGGGAACCTTTAGCAAAATATAGGAGCTAGAAACTCAGTTTTAGTGGAATTATAGTGACCGTCAGACTCAGATTTGAATTTTTTTCTCGCAAGAAAAGAATTCCTACCATGGAATGTACACTAAACGGCTGTTGTTTTTCTTTTGCATTTTTCAAATTCTAGGCAATCACTGACCCCCAGATTTCACAGACATGCCCTTCATCAATAGCCTAAGGACATGGGTTATCTTTTCCTGGTCTGCGGGAATGTTTGCAAATGAGATCCACTGCCTTTAAACCACCAGAACAGTAACTGCAAGCGTCTGGAGCATCATGTGGATGGATATGTGTATCCATAAATTATCATTACTGCTTAGCATGATAATATGTATGTATGTATTGTATTATTTCAGATGTGAACCACTAATTGTCATTCTCTGTTTGTTTAAGTTTTTTTTTGTGTCCAGTGATATGGGTCACAATACACAGTACATAGTTGGCTTATCCCTCAGCTGCCTGGGTAGTATTTGCTCGCCGGAGATGAGCAGAGATTTAGCAGGAGAAGTAGAAAAAATGATAAAGACGTCAAATGCATACATAAAGAAAAAGGTGAGTGTGTGTCTGTAGGTACGTGTATATTGTGATGACAATGAAACTATAATATTACTCCAGATCATGACACAAACATCCATTACAAAAGAGGAAAGAAAGACTATTAATTTAACTACAACAAAATCTTTAACAACAATATACTTTATGCTGCTGTTTACCAGGCATGGAGTCGAGGCTGACAGTTCCGAGTCACAAGGCCACTAGAATTTTTTTTCCATAGACTATATACACATGACTCGGTCCGAGGCCAAGGCCAAGGCCGGCAAAATCTGGCCTCGACTCCATCCCAGCTGTTTACATTCAACAGTATTTGTTATTGACGATCCTTCATCCACACATCAGAGCATTAAATATGCATATGCCATGCGTGATGCAGGGATTTCTAATTCTCAGGTGGTGTTTTCTCCAAGCGAAACTACAGTGTGACTTCACGTCATAACACAATCATTCATTAGAAAAGAGAAAAAGACTATTAATTACCGCAAAGTCTACACCAAAAAATACTACATGCTGCTGTTTCACCACACAAAATACATGGGGGCTCAGGGCGATTTGCCCCCGTAATGCAAAAAAGAGCCCTCAGAAATGTCAAAAGAGCCCCTGAAAATTCCCATGGACACAATGTAAATTGTAGCCAAAATTAGCCAAAAGAGCCCCCGTGAGAAAAAAATTATTTTGAGCACTGTGCTGTTTACGTTCAAGAGTATTTATTACTGACGAGTCTTCATCTCATGTCAGTGCCTAAAATATGCATGCGTAGTGCCTGATGCAGGGATTTCTAATTCTCTGGTGGTGTGTTCTCCAAACGAAACTACAGTGTTACTCCACGTCATAACACAATCATTCATTAGAAAAGAGAAAAGAATGACTATTAATTACCACAAAATCTACACCCAAAAATACTACATGCTGCTGTTTACGTTTAAGAGTATTTGTTATTGATGATTCGTCATCTCACTTCAGTGCCTAAAATATGCATGCGCAGTGCCTGATGCAGGGATTTCTAATTCTCAGGTGGTATATTCTCCAAACGAAACTACAGTGTTACTCCACGTCATAACACAATCATTCATTAGAAAAGAGAAAAGAATGACTATTATTTACCACAAAATCTACACCCAAAAATACTACATGCTGCTGTTTACGTTCAAGAGTATTTGTTATTGACGATTTGTCATCTCACTTCAGTGCCTAAAATATGCATGCGCAGTGCCTGATGCAGCCATTTCTGATGCTCAGGTGGTATTTTCTGTAAACAACCTCTGGGAACTACTGCAGACCTACTTAAAATACATCAATATGTTGTAGGACACTGGGTATATATTCCTGCAAGTTGTTGTTTGTCTTTCTCTCTTGTTAGCTTGCAGCTAACCCACTGTAGATAATGAGTCTGGTTGACCTTTTGACCTTCAGAGGTTCCATTAAAGTGATAGGCTAACATTGTGGAGCTTCAAATTAAAAAAATGTCAAACTTTGATATCTGAGCGACACAGTAATGTTCAAATGGACAAATAATCACCCTAGAATACAAAAGTTTGGAAATTTATGCTTCCACTGGCAAGATATGAATGAATAAACAATACTCGGGGTGAGTAAAAAATAGCCTAGATTCACACACAGTAAGTCTATGGGAGGAAATGGGCACGTGAATCCGGACAACTTACAATTTCACTTTTTTGAAGCACTAAATAAACATTTTTAAATACAATTTTTTCAGGGCTTTGTTTTTAGACCTTGTCAAAGACACTTGGAGCATGGAGGATTATGTAGCTTACTTATTTTAACTGTGGTAAATGTTAGCCAATGCCTTTAACCCTCTCAAATCCATTATAAATGATGACATAAATGATACCCTGAGGCACCAAAAAGAATTGTTTATTTGTTGTTGTTTTTACTAATGTGTATCTTGTGCATTTTAAATTATGTTTTGTAGATGAACTTTCAAACAGTCTCAAAACAAAATATGGTTCATAGTTTTGAAAGGGTTAAGAAGGCTGCTGTTGTGTTTTTGTCAACATCTTATTGTCTGAAATTGCTTTGTGTGTGTTTGTTTTCTGACAGACTGCTTTGTAAAACTTGTTTTTATTTACTGTTTGAAGTTGCTTTTTTTTGTTTTTTCATTTTAAATGGATGCAGCTGCAGTCTTTGGACATTTTACATGTATGCTTCACAAAGGTCACCAATTACTATTCATTCATTCATTTCTCTTTGATATTAGGCAACACTGTGTGCAGTACGAATTGTGAGGAAAGTCCCTGAACTAATGGAGATGTTCATTCCGTCTGTCAGATCACTTCTCAACGACAAAAATCATGGTGAGTTTGTGCGTTTGTGTTTTCCTTAAAATAAATAACATTGTTTTCTTGGAAATAAATAACATTGTTTGTATAATATATGTGGCATATAAGATGAAGGCAGTGTGTCTATACTGTTATGACTGTATCTCTCTTTGTCTGTTGTGACCTATCTTGTATTTACACAATTTTAAAATAAAAGTAAAACCCAAAACAAGCAAAGTGACAAAATATAACAAAAATATCACTCAAAAACAGCATCTTGTTGCCAGAATGAGAATATTGAGAAAAGCAATCATAGACTAAAATGGAGCTTTTGCACTGATCGTCAAGGCAGGGAATCTCATATTGCAACCATTCCCCAGGAGTGAAAATATCATTCATGCCCTGAGGCTATTTGTGAAGGACTTGTCTGTGAAATCTGAAGATTAGTAATTGCCTAGAATTTGAAAATGCACCAAAAAGTAATGGTCAGTTGGACCATTATATAGACAATGGCTAGATTCTGTGTGAAACTCATTGAACTGATTTATCAGTTCACTAATTGTGTATAGGTCTCTGAGTCTGAATAGTAATTTGCATGAGACTTATGCATAAAATTGATCTTGTTTAGGAATGCGTATATATATTTGTAAATTGTAAATAAATGTCACATCATACTTGATGAACAAGTATGCATTGTAAGGGTCTGAAGAAGACTAAGCAGACCAGTAGAGTTTTTTTTCTCTCCGAGACAAAGTTCAAATCATAGTCTAACGGTTACTATAATGCCATTAAAACTGAGTTTCCAGCTTTTACGCTTTGCTGAAGGTTCTTATATGGTATTTTCTTCTCATATATTTACACAATGTTAAGTTTTAGGCTTGCAAAAGAGATGCTTTACCTTTAAAATATTAACTCTCATTTTGCTGTGAAGGTGTCACCTGTTCACATTTGTATGATAATAGTGATACAGTTCTGAATCGGTACTCATGTTTTTATATTTTAGGTGTACAGCTAACGGGGGTAGCGCTTATCACAGAGATGTGCGAAAGGAGCCACGACACATTGGTCCATTTCAAAAAGGTATGCACGTTGTTTCCTCCCACGCACTTTATGTCTGCTGTGCAAGTCTTGCTGTTCCCACCATATCATGCTATCAGTTTGAAGTGTGCGACAGTAGGGATAGTCACATAATTTGCGCTGTTTCTTTGTCGATTTTTGCGTGAAAATTGTTTGCATTAAGGTTGCAAGGCTTGGTAATGTAATCATGGAGGAAATTCTAAAATTTCCATTTTGCTCCAAATTACTTTTTCTGTTAATCAGATGCAATTTTATCTGACAAACATTACACCAATCATATTTCAAGCACATTATGAAGCAGTAAAATAGTTTGCTTTATCAGATTCAAGTTAGTAAATACTTAGTGAAAGCTTGTATAATCATATGGTCCACTATGTTTAGAGTTACCGTGTACTGGGGCATTGTTAGCATTAAATTTACATCTAGGAATTTGTGATAGTGACAAAAACGTATTCCAAGAAACATGAATTTTACATAATCTGGTAATAAATGGCTATGAATTAATCACACTCGGGTCAAACCAAACCACTCTGTGTACATTGATGCTTCTCAATTTTGTAACCCAGCAGTAGGTGAGCATAAGATCATCCTTTGGAAAAGCAAAAATATATATATATATCGGCCCTTACACACAACATTTTTCACAAAAAAATTTTGCCTCCAGCATATTCTATAAATTCTGTAAATTCATTAAAAAAAAATTATGCCTGTATCATTGTTTCATCCCAATAATCTGAATGTGTAATTTGAAATGCAGATGAAATTTGGTGTGCTAGTCAACCCCTCACATAGGAATCACATGAGGGTAAGACGACGAGCATATTTAGAGACACAAATCGCTGCCCTCTCATGATAAACAAACCATGTAGTGCTTGCTGCCTAGAGTATAACCAGCTCACGATGTAATCTGTATTTTGCAACATGGAAATATAATACCAAGGAGTGGGAATCCACTATGTTATTGGCACAGTTGTATTGGCACCAAATTAAAATTTATTTTAGTCCTTGATTAAACTGGTATCATATTATTATTTGTAAATTTCATAGTACAATATTTTGGACATGGTGCACTCTATTTGAAATTATTAATTTATGTAAAACATTATAGTTTCTCTTTTGGGTGTGGAGTGTTTTCTTGTAATGTAGACTTCCCTGTCTATTAATGTGAATTGTGTAATAACAGATTGTAAAATGGTAACTGGTTTATGCTCAAAACTGTAAATTCAAACATGATTGTAAAGTGGAGATATCGGCACATTGCAGGTCATATATCAACAGAGCAGTGAAATGATCGGCTAAGAAATGTCATCAACTTGTATTGCGGCAAGCTGATTGTAGATAATAGTTTGAACCAGAATTTTAAAAGAATTTATGCCACAAGCATATTGCAGTAAACAAAATGACAAGTACAGTTAGATTTTTTTGGACAAGGTCTCCAAAGCTCCTAAAATTATACTTTTAAAAGTAATGATTTGATGTAAATGCTACCATTCTGGAATTGCAGTCGTTTTCTCTCTCCCTTTGTCCATCTTAAAGTATGTAATTTGGGTTGAAGTGGGTTCAACTCTTTTATTTGCCATATCTTCAAAGTGAACTTTGGTTCAGTTTGGGATTCTTATTCATCTTTCAGTTTTTGCAAATTATGATACACACTTCTTTTATGCATGTGAGGTGTGAATTACTCACTGGACCTTAGAGGAGTGTACTGTATTGAGTAAGAGGATTATGAGGGATTATGAGGGATTAGCAAATCCCTAATCAATCTTTGGTTGAATTTATTAATCCATGCAAATTGGCAGGGAAAAAGTTAAAATGGTAAATCATTACTCTAGCTGGTTATACTCTCATTCCCACCTTGCTGATTCTCCCTACCATTGGATGATGTAGTGTTGGTTCAAGTCTTGACAGTTCTGTAACAGTTTAATTTTGAAACAAACTATCAATGAGCAGTTTATAATGCATTTAGTTGGATCATGGAGGTTCTTCCTTAATCTTAGTCTTGACATCATCACTTTCATGCATTTGAATATGTCTTACAGTCTGATTCTTTTGTCTGAATATATCTTTTATTTTACATCACTGTATATTAATTTGTCTAAACCTGTAGTTCCCCTGTCCAGTGTATACAAATTGAGCATTTTTGTGTGATAAATGTATCAGATTTTGTATTTAAAGTGTGTGTTAAATTGTAATCTCCATCGACCAAATGTTTCCCCAAAA
>JZLH01S0481594.1:0-16687 GCA_001188425.1 Eucidaris tribuloides
ACACACACACACACACACACACACACACACACACACACACACACACACACACACACACACACACACACACACACACACACACACACACACACACACACACACACACACACACACACACACACACACACACACACACACACACACACACACACACATACACACACACACAGACACGCAAACAGCTATTTATCTATTTATTCATCCTCATCAGTAAGCCATATATATATATATATATATAGGGTTTTATTTGTCCATTTAAACACTACCATTCAGGTCAGGTGTCAAAGTTTTACATTCTTTACAAAATGGTGCTTCCATAATGTTAAACAGCACTTTAAATACACTGATGTAGAATATTAAACAAGTAGAAAGGAGAACAAAATACTATATGTGCGTACACACAAATACACATACATATCATACATATCCCATTTCTGATGATTGTGGGTCTAAAGAACTCAAAAAACAAACAAACATACAAACAAACTGATGCGTAATACGTATCTCTACACCTAACAAAAAGACACAAACCAAAACAAAACATATTTCATTTTTTCGTAAAATTTTGTCACTTTCTTTCACATGTTTTTTTCAATTCAATTCAATCCAATTCAATTACAATCCAATTCAATTCAATCCAATTCAATTCAATTCAATTCAATTCAATTCAATTCGTATTTATTTCCCAATAGAAAGGCATATAAAATATCATAACAATGAAAAGTAGCAGGTGAAACCTTTAAAAAGCAAAATGCTTTGCGGGCAAGGACACTTTTAAGAACGTAGCACAATAAAATATATATAAATTAATCGGATATAAAATTACACATAACACATAAAAAAAATGAAATGCAATTATTAATAATGAGTGTACCCGTTAGATTAAATACATGACAAGACACTGTAAAACGATAAATAAAAGTACAATAGTAAAAGCTATGAAATTAAAACTGTAATGAAATTATCAGAAATGTGGAACATTACAATTGCACACATTAAAAACACGATTCACGGGTGTAGCCACGGAGGACTATCCATCCCTAGTGCGGCGATGAGGCTTTGTTCCAACCCCACCAACGATAGACCAGCCCCCGCGGCGACGCCAGTGACATAATTACACAATCAATATGACTAAAAAAAAAACATAAAACAATATACATACGTTTGTGAGAAATTATGAGAAAACAAAAACAAACTCAAATCAACAAAAAAAGAAATCAGGAAAAATAAACTACATCATGCTTTGTAATATCATACCACATCAACTTTACAGCATAAGGGTTTTCTTATAGGCTTTTTGAAACTATAAAGATTGAAATCAAAGCTCCTTATTTGGTTGTCCATGTTATTCCAAATAATTAAATCATGTTTTTATGGATTGATTTTAGCAAAAGATGAGTGTAAGATTGGTATCCGAAAAATCGGAATTAGGTCGGGTATATTTTGAATGTATCCTATGTTGTTTGATAAAGTAATCAGAAAAAAATAATGGGAGGAGATCATGTTGTAGTTTGTATATAAATATACCAGTTTTAAACTGTATTAACTTATTAAAGGAGGGATTACAGTGAGCTCTGTAGTGCGCACCTGCGAGATTCGTATCGCTCTTTTTGTAGACATATCAATTTATTCCGCCGCGCCAGGTAGCTCGTCCCCATAGTTACAGTATGGTAATACCATAGTATCATAAAGCATGAATAACGTGGGAATGGAAAGGATTGACTTATCTTTATACTGAGAACACCAATAGTCATACTAATTTTTGCAGCGATAAAACTTAGTGCTGATCCCAATTCATTTTAATTAGACCAAGAAAATTTGTAAACTCGACTCTCGGTATAGGTACGTCATTTATTCGTAGAATTAGGCCATGAAATAACCGTGTTTTTTATTGACGTTGATTTTGTTTTTGCTTCATTCATGAGTAATTTGTTCGCTGAACCAGTTAGAAATTTGGACCAATTCAATGTTGGATTTCAAGATTCAAGTGTCAACATTATCATCAGAAAGGAACAGTGTGGTGTCGTCTGCGTACAGTATCAACTTAAAGAGGTCAGACGTACGGGCGAGATCGTTAACATATAAAAGGAACAATAGAGGTCCTATAATGCTGCCCTGTGGTACTCCCGTTGTAATCGGTCTTTTGTCAGAATTAATTCCTCAAAAATGTTCAAACTGTTGACGACCTAATAAGTATATAGAAAACCACTGCAGGGTGGAGTCCCTAATTCCGTATAAAGAAAGTTTTTTTTTCAAAAGAATGTCGTGATTTCGGGAATCAAACGCTTTACTCAAGTCAATGTAAATTCCAAGAGCAACTTTTTTGGATTCAGTGAACTAAAAAAAAACAACCTCTGTGGCGTGAAGAAGTGCTAACTCAATTGAGTGATTCTGACGAAAGCCACACTGCTGTGGTAGAATGAGATTATTAATCGTTAAGTAGTTATACAATCTATCATGAACAATACGTTCTAAAACTTTTGACAGTGTGGAAAGTAGGGAAATAAGGCGGTAATTATCAAAGTATTTGCGTCGCCGGTTTACTTTCGTTAAATTCATTTCCCTCGGAAATTGCCCCAGTTCAATTGAAAGTTTACAAATATGCGACAAAGGAGTTTAAATGTATTGAATAATTTTCTTTAAAAAGCTCGAACTCAGTTCATCTACATCATCTTTATCATTTCGTCAGGGAGTGATGGGAAATATACACCCATCTGCATACAAACATCGCACACACCTACACACACACACACACACACACACACACACACACACACACACACACACACACACACACACACACACACACACACACACACACACACACACACACACACACACACACAAACACACGCACTGACACTAGCTCCAGCTTCACTATAGGGTTATAAGAGCATGTAGCATTGTAACATACTCTGACATGATTATATAATGTGAATTGTAACTATTTTGTGATTGTTGGTAGAATTATATTTTAAGTGTGTGTGTCTGTAAGTCCAGTCTGTGTGTGTCCTTGAGTGTGTGTGTGTGCCCGCGCGCGCGAAGTGTGCTACATTTGTACCCCCCCCCCCAAAAAAAAAATATTTATATGGTATTAGGTGTGAAGTAGTAGTTCAGGTAGTGGTAATAGTAGTGATGGTAGTAAGAGTAGGGCGATGGTTATAGCAGTAGCACAAGCAGCAGCACTAGTAGTAGTAGTAGTAGCAGCAGTAGTAGTAGTAGTAGTAGTAGTAGTAGTAGTAGTAGTAGTAGTAGTAGTAGTAGTAGCAGTAGTAGTAGTAGTAGTAGTAGTAGCAGTAGTAGTAGTAGTAGTAGCAGTAGTAGTAGTAGTAGTAGAGTAGTAGTAGTAGCAGTAGCAGTAAGTAGCAGTAGTAGTAGTTGTTATATAGTTATTGTATCAGTAGTAGTGGTAGTACTCGTAGTAGTTGTAACAGTAATAATAATAAAATACTACTACTGCCACCGCTATTACTACTACTACTATGACTACTACAACTACTACTACTACGACTACTACTACTACTACTACTACTACTACGACTTCTACGACTACTACTACTACGACTACTACTACAACGACTACTACTACTACGACTACTACTACAACTACAACGACTACTACTACTGCTACCACTACTATTACTACGACTGCTACTACTACGACTACTACTACTACTACTACCACTACTACTACAACGACTACTACTACTACTACTACTACAACTACAACGACTACTACTACTGCTACCACTACTACTACAACGACTACTACGACTACGACTACTACTACGACTATACTACAGTACTACTACTACTACTACAACGACTTCTACTACTACTACTACAACGACTACTACTACTGCTACCACTACTACTACTACTACGACTACTACTACGACTACGACTACTACTACTACGACTACTACTACTTCTACTACTACGACTACTACTGCGACTACTACTACTACGACTACTACGACTACTACTACTACCACCACTGGAGATGATAATAATGATGATGATAATGATGATGATAATGATGATGATAATGATAATATAATAGTGATAGTAGTTGTAGTTGTAGTTGTAGTGGTAGTAGTAGTGGTAGTAGTGGTAATGTAATGGTAGTAGTAATAACAGTAGTAGTAGTAATAATAATAATAATAGTAGTAGTATTAGTAGTAGTAGTAATAATAATAATAATAATAATAATAATAATAGTAGTAGTAGTAGTAGTAGTAGTAGTAGTAGTAGTTATTGTTGTAACATTTAGTAAGAAATAGGAATTAACACAGCCCTTATGAAAAGCAGTTATTCATAGCTCCCAAGGCCATTAAACAATGGACGCGCTCACCTGACGCTGGAGGCGCAGCGCGTACGTCCTGATCTTGCGCGTGCGTCAAGTGCGCGCATACGCATTACTGATATTGATGACGTACATGTAAGCAGCCTTACACGCGGCCCATGTCATATATCCATAGAAATCAAACAGCATTATGTAACTTAAGTCATCTTCAGTTTATGGGAGTCGTGATATGTGCGTGATCGGGGGGCTTGGGATGATGACCAAGGTTTTACTCCCCCGACCTTTAGATATCTGGGTTTTTTTTTAAACTAACTTTTGGGCAAAAATGGAAAACATACTACTAATAAGGTAAGTGATTTTACATTGTCACGTCATTACTTGTTGCCAATTACTACTGTTAGATATACTGTCCATGTAAACCGTACGTAGGCATTATATTCCCCTCTTTATATGGGGTGGGTGCGGTGCGGTGCGGTGCGGTGCGGTGTAGATCTCTATGTCTTTACAAATTAGTAATCGTATTCAATTGTTGATATACTTGGTCATAACCGTGTGTTTCAAGATAATTATAAAGTTCTAGAAAAGGAAGAGAAGGCAGGGGATTTTTTTTTTTATTGATATACCTCTTAACCACACGTTTTGGTGCTTGCATGCGAGGGTGGGGTGTTTTGTTTAAATTACCACCATTAATCAGTTGCAAGTCTGTGTCGGCTAAAATGCATGTATACGCCTATATGTGTAGATAATTATGTACCATGTGAAATACATGTATATAGCTTATAATAGGCCTAGTTTGTCCACAGTTGCTATGATTTAAATATGATAAAGACAGGGAGAAAATGTCCTCCCTTTCAAAACTGAGGGGGACATATTACATGTAGTTTTCCTCCCCATGGATACTCTCTTTTAAAAAACGAGTGAAATTGCGAGTAAATATGTATGTTTTTTTCTACTCTACTCCAAAACGAGTGAAATTCATTCAAGTTCTCTCGAAATTCACTCTTGTTGACAGTCACTCCTTAAAGAGTGAACAGTTTCACTCGTAAGTTACGAGAGTAAAAAGTACATCCTCCTTTTTTCCTCCATATTTAAGCTTTGCTGTCTAAGACATTGATCATTTTGTGTACTGTAAAATGCGATTTTGAGGAATATCATTCTTAAAAATACGGGATCAGACAGACTTCGGAAAGGTTATGTTGGGGTCTATTAGGAAACGGGGTCAAATTTAACCTTGACTTTGATTACGTCTGACCACAACCGGAGTAAATTCTTATTTAAATCTGGGTCATATCAGACTTTTTTCCGAGTGTGACCCTAACAGACCCTTTTTCGAGTCAGTCTGACCCTGCCTTTTTAAAAGTGAACTTTGGCAATTCCCTTTCGGTGGGAGGGGTTAACCACATGCAGAAAGCCGATGCCCCGTCCCGTGTTAAGAAACTGTTGACGCCCTTGCCTGATTATTCCGAGAAAGTCATTGTCTTAATTGTAACTAGGTCACTATTTGATTGACACACAAAATACTAAGAAAAATGGGTTCAACTTTGTACCTTTAGCAATGTCACACTTCATGGGAGCACCTTTACGGGTGCAACTTTGCACCTTTCAGACCAATGTTACCCTGGGAGCACATTTAAGGTGCATCTTTGCAACTTTAAAGATCTAAAAGGTACAAAGTTGCACCCGTAAAGGAGCTCCCAGTGGGACATTGGACTCTGCACCTTTAAAGGTACAAAGTTGAACCTATAGAATATAAAGTGATGATTTAATTTTTGACGGATAAAAATACTAAAACTAACTCATCTGAATATTCTTATTCATCTCATGCATTAGGCAGCCGCTATGACTGTGGACACTTACATTGTCATAACATCACGCAAATTGAAGAAGTGACCTCCTACCCTACCAACATGGCGATAATTTTTCAAATGACGAGAATCGACGTATCTATCAAGCAAACGAATTTGTCTTCCCCACCGAGATAAAGCCGACAATTGGCTACCATCACTGACATAAAAGCGATCAAAATGGCCGGACACTTCCGTACATCGTCTGATACAAATGTATCACGACACCTCGATCGGAATACAGAGAAAACTCGACTAATTCTGTCGTTTTCTGAACCAAAGCTCTCTGTCGCTCACGAAAAGCACAGTAGAACCCAATCGACCCCACCTGACGCTGTGCGGCTCGAAAGTGCATCGTCGACTTTACGGAAACCCGACTGTTCTCCGTACAACCTAAAGAAGTGCAACAGCCAGTTGGAGATCATTTGGCATTGGCGCGATCCCGTGCATCGATCTTCAGAAGACCTGGCGGCGTTTCCTCGAGATGTGGCAGCCAGAGAGAGTCAGGAACTTTCTCCACCTGATAATGAAAGCGGGACTTCTCTCACTGGCACGCCCCACATGAACACAGAGATCCCTCGGGGAGGAGCCCCGGGAGAGGCACCGTGCCGATTGCCGTCATCTTCACTCGCTTGTGTCGACGACGACGACGACGAACTAGTCGCAGACCTTTCACAGAAAATGATCATCCAGAAGACTTCCAGTAAGAACGTAAACAGTTTAAAGTCTTTTAAAAGCAAGAATTCGGAAACATTCAACTTGAAACGGAAGTTGCCATGGTCAGAAGACGCTATTATCAGCCAGAAATATTGTGAGCTACCTTGTGCAGGACCTAAGCGACTCAAAATCGTCTGCGAACAGGTAGATACGATCAAACACGACATCTCCTGTGTAGTACACAATGATTTTCTCACGGTTCCAACTATTGATCATGGTGTTGCAATTCAAAGTTTGACCGATATTAATACTTATAGATCAAATGAAGACAACTCCCCCACGGACAACCCTTCATCAATTTATGGGCTATCACTCCGTCATTTCCGCGATACGATCAGTAGCGACACAGCTGCCAACGAGGCCAGGAAACGACAGAATGGCAATTACTTTACCTTCAACGGGTATACTACTGTCAAAGAACAGGCAGCAGGTGGACTGGACCTCCATTCACAGTTCCCCAATCAGGTTAGTGAGTACAACGTGTTTCTGCAAAAGACATTTGGTATACAACCCTGGCAGAAGAGTAGTGCCACCAAAAATCGCAAATGGCAGTCATATCCGTGTGGTTTGGTTCACGGACGTGTCACCGCCAAGACATTCTCCGAAGGCGGGTCACAGTCAGACCTCATTCTACGTTCACGATTGTTCGTTTCCCGCCAAAACGGAGGACTCTGTATCTTCGTCTCCTCGTCGAGAAACAGGCACAGATGGCGACCATACAGCAAACTACCTCCACGCCAACTGACCGTCAGGGATGTTTAAGTTCAGTTTATAATGTCAGGTTCTCCATAACGTCTGTCCAGTATGTAGCACTTTTCGATTGAGTCGACGTGAACATCGTCCATGTCGACCGATGATGCATATCCACCAGGTGATTCTCATGCTGTCTATTGTTAGAAAGAAAAAAGTCTTTGCAGTTTTATGAGGACTGTGATGCGGAGAAATCACAATGAAACTGTTGCCGACACTGCACATGCGTCAGGCCGTCTCATACGTCTACTGCCCGAGAGAACAACGATAAATTGTTCATTTTGGCGTTGTCCTCTCGGGCAGTAGACGTATAAGACAACCTGACGCATGCACAGTGCTGGCAATAAGACCTCTGACTTTAAACTTTCCGCATCACAGTCCTCATACCTGATGTAGAAAATAAAAAAATCTTACTAGTGTTTGAAAATGGACAGCATGCGAAGTCACGTGATTCATATGCATCACCGGTCGACGCGAACGACAACCACGTTCACTCAATCGAAAACGATTATCAAAAGAAAACGATTGTAACCTGTCGCTGCTAGATTACTATAAATGTGTATATTGTTTCATTAATTAGGGAAAATTTAAGTATTGATCTTGAAATACTGAAATATGTTCAGTTCACTGAAGTAGTTAACGTGCATACATAGTATCAAAAGTCCCTTGGATGGCAAGACCTCGTATCTACAAAAAAAAAAAAAAAAATGTTAAATACATGTTCTCTGGAGAGTCAACAAAAAAATGGCTGACTTAAACAATAACTTGTCGTTACATTTGGCCAAAGTAGCTCTGTTTTTTGAGATTTGAAATATCAGATTTGAACGAAATAAAATCTGGCTTCCTATAGCTAAAAGATTACATGAAAAGTCTCATTTTCGCCAAAAAATGAGATACGAGGTCTTGTCACCACAGGGACGCAAGGCTGACTGAAACAATTACATTACGGGTCACACCAAAGACATGTATTTTGTCCATGTTTAGCGAATGAAATAATATTGTAGCAGAATGTAATTAACGCTAAAAACATTTTACCATCATCCGAACTGGCTTAAAGTGTGTCATTATGAAAGGCAGTGTTGATTTAGTCTGATAATTCAAAAAGAGAATTTCCCATATTGTAACTTTGATGAATATATGTCGCATGTGGATAAATCATGGTCTGATTGTAATTAAGGTCTTAATTAAGGTGTTTCTTTACTAATTCATTGAAATTCATCTCGATAGTAGTTTAATAAAGTACAGATTTATTTGATTGTTTTACGCACATATACATAGACATATACATAATAGATATACATAATAAATACTGGAAAAACATAATGGAACATTTGTGTGTATTCCATGCATTTTATATAAGAATTTATGACCAAAAAAAGAAAAAGGAAAAAACATCTCCGTAGTCTAGGACAAATTGCTTCTTCCCTGCGATAATGCAACGCATATCTGACAATTGCACAGCATTACCCGTTCATGAGATTATCTGGAAACAAACTCAATACTTCTACTTCTATTACTACTACTACTACTACTACTACTCCGGGATGCGAAATTTTTTTTCCCCACGACATTGACGAAATAAACCGCTGCAAAAACAAAACCGTACTGCGGGATTCGAACCCGGGTCAAAACGCGATATCAATACAGCGAGCTATCCATTGTAGCCACACAAAGCGACTCGACAGTCGACGTCTTCTTTAGCAATATATACCAACGGTTTCGAAAGTGCGAGACGTTAAAACCGTAGTGAAAGTACGCATGCGCCGTGCGAGAAAATCTCGTGGGAATAAAAATTTAGCCTCCGGGATGGAGTCGAGGCTGACCGTTCAGAGTCACGAGGCCACTGGAATAATATTGTTCACACATACATTGTACACGTGACTCGGTCCAAGGCCACGGCCAAAGCCGGCAAAAGTTGGCCTTGGGGCCTCGACTCCATCTATGCTGCTACTACTTCTACAACTACTACTGCTATTGCTACTACTACTACTACTACTTCTACTACTACTACTACTACTACTACTACTACTACTGCTGCTGCTACTACTACTACTACTACTACTACTACTACTACTACTGGTAATGATAATAATGATGATGATAATAATAGTCCATCTTTTGATATTATCCTGGTCACTGGGATGCAGTTCTACCCTGCACAATGATGTGCACCATTTCCTCTCCCGGTGGAGTAGTTGAGCTGCCCCGAGGAGGCGCATGAATCCAGAAAAACTAAGTCATTATCACCCTAATCATGATAAGAGGTACCCATAAAACCTCCTGGGTGGAGATGGCCTAGTGGTTGGACTGTCTGTCGCACGATCGAAAGGTCGCGGGTTAGAGCCTCGGCCGGGTCATACCAAAGACTTTCAAAAATGGTACGTTCTGCATTCCAGCCAGGTGCTTGGCATTCTATATACATAAAAGGGTAACAATAACATTTATGTTATGCAGGACCCGCTGGTAGATCAGTCTATCTGACTGCAGTGGCTACCCTGGGTAAACAAGACGTTATTATCAACATCATCATAATTTTTAAAGGTACATATAAGATAAAGTGTCTTATCAAAGGATACGAACGCCGCGACAGGATTCGAACCGGGCGGGGATCTTGTAATCAGGAAGCTACGGCCTTATTGAATAAGCCACGACGCCTTTATGTTTTCTTAGGAAAATGGTCTGTTGTTAGTAAACCATACCTTTGTGACTGTAAGTATGTGTACAAATAGTAGATGACTTACATTGCACAGTGTACATAAGATTACAATATGAACAATGACATGATGTTCAATTTTATAACATCTCCTTCTTCTTGAAGTTTACAATTGCCAGCATAGTTTCCAAACGACACGTTACTACTACGATCATCATGATAAATTTTGTCCTAGATTCACATGTATAAACACCAGCTTGGCCATACTTAAGTAAGTATGGTTTATCTGGGGAACCACTTCAGGTTTTCCATGTATGGAGGTGAGTGGGGTCAAACTTTCATAGGGACTTGCCCAAAATGAATAGCAGATATCGTACATTAATTTAAAGACAAAGGCTAACACTGTGGAACTTCAATTTAAAAAAACTGTAAAACTTTGATATCTGAGCTACATAACAGTACTTAAATAGACAAATACACATATTACATACAAAGTTTTTAATGTTATGCTTCCACTGGCATGGTATGCATGGATAAACATTCAACCCAAATTTACTGCTCGGCCCGAGTACAAATTAGACCTAGGACACAGTAGTGTGTGGGAGGAAATAGACAAGGTCAGGAGAAAGTCACACTGGATAATCTAGATTGTCACTCTTTTATACAGCAATAAATGATCACTTTGAAGTGCAATCCTTTTCAGGGCTTCAGTTTAAGACCTTATCAAAGACACTTAGAGCATGGAGGATTATGTAGCTCAGATATGTTAAATTGTGGTCATTGTTGAACTGTGTCTTTATAAATCTCATTATTTATAATGGTAATGTTCTTGTTATTTGAATTATTCGGTGTTTACATCCAGAGTGTCCAATTCAACCAGGCACGACCGGTGTTAAATTTAACACCCAAGTAGTACAGTAATGCGATGGATAGATGGACTGAAGGTCTAAACGGCAAGCAGACTACTAGCATGCCATTTAGTATACGTTGAACATTTAGGGTTGACGATTTAAAACGAAATGTCCACAGTCTTGGTAATTAAGCTAGATATTTTGGATATCACACTCTATAGATACTAGTTTGATTTCTATACTCACTCAAAAACAGTAACAATCCTTCCTGCACGAAATGCAGTAAGTTTAAAGTGTGTTCATTCAGTGCTTAAAAATAATAATCCGAATCAACGTAATCATCGTACAAAACAAAATTACGCTTAATCCTACAAAAGTACGACGATATATTTTGTCATCTTAGCTCATTACGGTACCCTGTTTTATACACACGTTGAAATTCACAGTTACCCCACGAGAAAGTAGAGAATCAAGCGGAGTGCACTTCCACTTCGCAGCTTTGCATAGGCAAAGAACACTTTGTAAGCATCGCTGTTCACCAGTCTGGAAAGTGGATGTATTTCAGTAAGTTCAGTTTATAGCACAAATATGATCTGGGAATTTGTCACGGAAGTGAAGAAATTTCAAGAAAGATAACATAGCGAGCAGACTAATGTTAAAGGTCTACTGTAGGCCTGCTGGCAGACTGACATAGCGCCCTCTGTTGATCCAATGAGAAAAACGGCGGCACCAATGATTTCCACGATGCAACGAAAAAAGTTTGGCTGTGTGATTAAAATAACACATCATTTGTGTTCGTCTTGCTGTCCGAAACACCACGGCACTACAACAGTGCAAAATCAAAAATATGAGCCTGCCTTTGAAGATTCGGGTTTTTTCCTCTGTGTGGTTGAATTGTTCACTGACACCGAGTAGGTGCTCTAAAACAAATCCATACATCATCAAACGAACGCCTCAGCCACGTGCCTAGACGGTCTGTTCATGGTTTGCTCCTGCGGAACTTCCCGGATGTAACTCGTTTGCCAGGGATCCGCCGACGGGTGACCGTAGCCCAAGGATGTGTCGTAGTACGTGGTCGAGTCCGGCACCATCACGTCCGCCGTGGACACGGGGTACCCGTCCGTCAACACGCGCTGGGCCTCCGTGAAATCAGGCGGCGCCGTGGAGTTGGAACACAACCGATCACCGTTTCTGTAGCCAGCCATATCTGGACTGCTCTTATCTCGGACGTTGGAGACGGCGAAGTCGTACGAAGGTGGTGGTGGCTCTGTGGGGATAATTCAGTAGCATGAAAGTACAGTCATGGACAAAAGTTTGAAATATTTGTATTTCTTTGCATAGTCTTGTTTTAAAGTGCAGATTTCTTACGATTAATGAGCAATCACCCATGCAGAACAAATCATCACTAAGTGATCTCTACTCAGGGGTGGCGCCAGGATAAAGTTTTAGGAGGGGCGAAATCCGTCGGGCACATTTTGCCTGTCATTTTTTTTACTAGCCAAACTGCAAGCCATACAGCGTCCGACAAGAGGGGGAAGGGGCCCGACGAGGACAAAAAGCTTTTCTTTTGCCCGCCCGCCATTTTTTTTTACTAGCCAAATCAACAACAATAGGGAGCAAAATTTTCGAAAAACAGTGAAATTCCCGTCATTTTAATAAGTTTGAAACAATAGGGGGACGACCGCCTCCCCTGCCCCTCCCCGCTCCCCGAGGCGCCTCCCCTGGCTCTACTTCAGGACAAGAAACCTGTTCTTGATGTGATTGAAAACTGCATTTGGTAGAAAAAAAAATATTCCAAACTTTTGTCTATAACTGTATATTTGGATGACATACACGCCGAGTGGTATAACTTAGTTATGTAGGTTCTACAATCCAGCAAGTGCATGGTTCAAGTTAGCAAATATTTTGTCTATCCTGTGAGACATTGATCGCGGTCAAGAAAAACATCGGTCCATTTTGACCAGTCTTTTGTCCGACGCATTTCTACCAAAAAAATACATGTATATGTTGTTATTTTCCAAAGACATTTTCCTTCAGTGGTAATGACAACGGAACACTCAATGTATAGACGGTGGTAACTGTATAGACTGGTAACCCTTTTTTCCTTTTCAAACTAAAAGAGATGCATAAACAAAAACAGATAAATTGATTGAAAGTAAACTTACAGAACAAACCCAAGCACAGCGGACCGTATAATGAGTGACCTCTATAAAATTTTTGGTACGGGGAAAGATGTTTGATTTATTCAAAAGTTTCTGTCTGCCCATCTCTCCTCTATCTCTCTGAATTTTATGTCCATTACACAGTGAGCAGAGGATGGTTGGCTTGATATTTGAAACTTGAAAATTGATTTCCTATCATATCCATGATACGATTGATATAAATCATATTGACTTATTCCACTTCAACATCTTCTTCTACCAGACGTCTCCGTTCTTCTTCCTCCGCTCATCTTCGTTTGTCTCCCGGACCTCGTACTATGAGGAAATATGGCGATCGTGCCTTCTCTATTTTTGCTCTTGTACTTTGGAATCAGCTCCCTTTCCAAATTCGTGAAGCCCCTTCTGTGGACACATTAAAATCACTCCTTAAAACTCACCTTCTCTAGTAATTCCGTCTACTTTGTTTTTGTAACCACCCATCATTCTCATTGGCCACCTGTGTGGTGCCTGGTAGCCTCAATGCTAGAGCTCCTGTGGATAATGTACTGACTGGGCATGTCCCCCAAATTGTCAGGGAACGGAGCAGCAACAGGCTACCGGGCCTCACACAGGCGGATCTGGGAAGCGCGATGGGTGGTACTATAGTACATCCCAAATATTGCATGTTTTTAAGTTGTGATAATTCTTACAGCGCCTAGAAACTTTTGTATTATGTGTTATATAAATGTTATTTTATTATTTTTTTTCTTCTTCTTCTTCTTCTTCTTCTTCTTCTTCTTCTTCTTCTTCTTCTTCTTCTTCTATCTAACGTAAAGGCAGCAACATAAATCGTGCGACAAGCACAAAATAAATCCTGTCAGCGCTTTACCCATACGTTTAGCTTCTGACTGGTGGGTGACCGCCATGTTGACAGCCGGACGCGAGGACGTGTGTAACGCCGCAATCGTACCAATCACAATCGGCAACTTCAACGTCCCCGCTGGTGATTCAGAGCCAATCATTGCAGTCATCTAACGGACAAGACAGAAGTGATAAAGTGTTAGTAAAACCAAAAATAAGACAAAACAAATTCACACCGAAAATCTCTTAAAATCGAGAACAGAATCGTAAAACTGATGAGAATAGTAGCCTGATCATGTTACTTTCATGTGGTATATTGGTCGCACATAATTGGTCACATATGTGAATGAGTATGAATGACAAATATACAACATGAACGTAAAATGATTATGTTTTCTTTTTCCGATATCAATTTTAACGTATTTTTGGTGATACTATAGTGATATGAGATTGAATCTGATTTTTTTTGTCACTTACACTGAAAATTTAGGATGAATGAAGGTTGTGAATCACTATGCTGAAGACGCCAAACCATGTGCGGCAGAACGTATTTCCATTTGGGGAAAAAGAAGGGGAGTACGATGTCAAAAGGGGTACTGGGGATATGCTTGTTGGTGTTTTTTTTTTTAAGCTCACCTGACCCGAAGGCTCAAGTGAGCTGTTGCGATCGCTTTTTGTCCGTCGTCCGTCGTGCGTAAATTTTGAGACATTTTCATCTTCTTTAAAACGCGTGATTGGATTTAGCGCAAACTTGGCGGGAATGATCATAAGGGGGTGTGAATTCAAGGGTCCTCAAATGCTACACCTGCCCTCCCCCCCCCCCCCATGGGGCCCTACAGGGCCGTAAAGGGCCAAAAGTAGGATATTTTCAAACATCTTCTCTTGATCTAGAATAGAAATAGTTTAGCTAAGTTATTGTGTGTGTATACAGATATATTATACAGATATTTGTGATCAATTATTGTTCCTCATGACAATGCCCAGGGTGGCCCCGTTGCCCCCCGATGGGGCAACATGTTTGGGGAGGGGGGTGCTTGTGGGATTTATTCACATTTACATCATTTTCTTTAAAGCACATCAATGGATTTAGACCAAACTTGGTGGGAATGATATACTTGAAAATACCATGGGGTCTCCAAGGGTCAAATGTGTCTCTTTTTAATCAGCAGTATAGATAAATTCTTTTTACTTTCGTGTGTATCGATCGAAAAGCCATAGGGCAACGATATTTTGAGTTTCTTATTTGAATCACCACCCTCAGACAAAAAACATTTGGATTAATGAACCAAAACAGGGTGACTGAGTTCAAAATTAAACGGCGGTAAAGTACAATTCCGTTCCGATCTAAATATAGTATTATGTCATTTTGATGGGGTTATCGTTAAACTAAATCACATCTTTCCTGTAAAATGTACAAACATTTGCACAGATTTCCGCTGTTTATATTTGGTATATGTGAACGTATTTTTTTTATCAATATGCGATTTAATGACATAAAACATCAAAATGCCAACACCGTATTAGAGACCTTGGGCGTATTCACATTTTTTTCGTCTGCTGTCCAAACAAAAGGCTATGATGATCTCATTGTACTAGCAGAGGTAAATGAAAACGATTAGACATCTGGACTAATTTATCATAACTTTATGAAAAAAGAAGGAATAAGCCGGGAAATAGCTACAGTAATTACTACCATACAGGATGCCTCATTTTTACCTTCATACAAACAAGAGAATTCACTCTAGCCGACTATTTTTATAGTATTTGCCTAGTGCTGAAAAGGTAAATGTTTTTCAAGAATGGTCAAGATACTGAAAATATATATTTATTCTTTCAGTCAAAATCTTTCTATACGGAATCGCCCGAAACATCTCCTTTATGTCTTCCTTACCCGTAAAGTATACTCCAGGAATATGTTGGGACACGATTCAAAAGCGGATGGGATGACAGCGGGTACTCGGAATGGCGTCGGCTCGATCATCTTCTTCTGATATGAGGGGCATCCATCCAACTCTATCTCGGTGATATACTCTTTGATCTGCTTGTCATCAGTGCTCCAGCCACTCTTGGCGAAGAAAGTTAAAGTCTGACATGGAGGAGAAAATGATCCAAAGATTAGATGGGTTAAAGTGTTATGTTAAATGCATAATTCATCTTGTATTTTCTGGTACGGAAAAGAATTTATCACCAGACGAGCAAGGGATCATTCAGAAATTAGATATCTATGACAGAGACAAAAAATATCACACAATCGTAAGACATGTATTATATATTCCAAATCTTTGTAATCGAATTGAGAAAACAACGCACACCACACACACACAGCACACACACACACACACACAGCACACACACACACACACACCACACACACACATACACACACACACAACACCGGTTATGTTGTGTATTACGGTATCTCTTTTGTTGTTTTTTTGCGGTTTTGTTGTTTGGTTTTTAGGTTGTTGGGTCTTTGTGTTTATCTTGTCGTGTTTTTGTATGTCTTTGTTTTTTGTTGTTTTTTTTTTAGGTGTTTTGTTGTTGTTTGTTGTGAATTCGGTTTC
>JZLH01S0481598.1:0-12520 GCA_001188425.1 Eucidaris tribuloides
ACACACACACACACACACACCACACCACACACACACACACACACACACACACACACACACACACACACACACACACACACACACACACACACACACACACACACACACACACACACACACACACACACACACACACACACACCACACACACACACACACACACACACACACACACACACACACACACACACACACACACACACACACACACACACACACACACACACACACACACACACACACACAAGCACACACACACAAACAGAAACCCATGCAAATAATTAACATATTTATGTATTATAACCATTTATTAACATGAATAAACAAGTTCCCGTGTATTATTGCACTCATAAAATAATTCATGAAAGAAATGTGTGTGTTATGCAAACTTTTACAAGTCACATAAAATACAAGCTAACCATAATGAAAATTGTAGCAATGATAAGTACTGGGCATCCCTCTTTAAAATAACAAAGTTACTGACATACTAGTTTCAGCAAACAAGATCAAACATTTGTACAGAACTAATTTCTGATAATCTATTTACATATAACTGCCTAAGGAAAGATTCTACAATTGCCAAGACTGGATTATTCTTGGTTCCAGGTCTTTGACAATGGACCACAATCTCAGCAGCAATTTGGTTGTCTGGAGTGAGGGAAGTTGTAGTTGGTGGATACCATGCCTGGGAAGCGCGGGGTGCTGAAGCACCCCCAGAAAATTTTTGCAGGGGTGCCTGCAGCACCCCCTGCAAAAACAGACATGTGTATGTCTATTTTTTCTTTCAAATTGGCCGCAGAAGCGACTTTCTCAGCCTGTTGATTTTGGCCGCTGAAAATTTTCCGCCGAACACCCCCCCCCAACTGAGCAACTTTTCAGCTGTAAATTGGCCGCGATATGGCTGTTGAAAATTTTTTGGCGAGAATTTTTTGGGCCGCAAACATTTTCGCGCCGACACCCCCCCCTCCCCCCCACCTGAGCGACTTTTCAGCTGTCGATTTGGACCGAATTGTCTCGTGAAAATTTTTTTGGGCACAAAAATTTGCTGGGGTCGCCGAAATATATATCTCTGCACGCCCGGTTTGAAAAAACGTTCCAGGGCCCGGTGGAGGGGGTACACACCTCATAGAAAAAAGTCTAAACCAACAAGTAACTTTTCCCATTAATACTACTAGCAAGAAACCAGAAAAACTATAGAGTTACGAACAGCGATTGACGTCAGTCCCCATGAACCTGCGCCGACGGGTTCTAAACAAAAGCCAACTCGTTCGCGTACCGATCGCGCAGAGATTTTAGCTAGATCGTTAGTAAAATGGCAGCCATTGGAGTTTCATGCATGGCTAGCCTCTTGAGAGTAGCGTGTAAAGTTAGGTTGCACGACTAAGTCACGAAAAGTCGTGTCGCGATCCGACTATCGGAACGCAATAGCGTGACTTTTGTATCACATGTCAATTTTGTATTAAAAACTGAGTCAAAGACGTTAAAAACTTGAACAGAACTACCAATCATGTCATGCAAATGATGATTGTGTATGTGTACGGCTGCTTGATCTTTTGACTCTTTATTCTTTTCCCTGACGTTTTTCATAGTGAATCGGCCATATCTATCATCAAACAGAACTGCCAAAATGCACTTGGATCAGCCTATAATCATGCAATGCTATCATACATGTGTTGCTGTATACGTTGCACTCACCGCGACTCCGACTGCGACACCCATGCACCCCACACCACCAATCTTGAACACACTAAGACGTTCAACACCGATAGTCGACTAATAGTCGGAGTCGCGACTATTGGTGGGCGACTAGTCAACTCTCTAAAATGCTGAAGTCGTGCAACACTAGGTAAAGTGCATATTAGTTATTATTCATTGCTCAAATGGTAAGGGAAACTATTCCCACTAGCATCAATGCTTTTACAGGCAGATTTACTTTGAACTCTGAGCAAGAACTTCATGAACCTTGTGCAGAAATGTGATAACCATACAGTGCCAAGGCCTTATAATTACTAAGGAAGATCCTTGAAGTCTTGCACAAAAATCTATATAATCTACATTCCAAGGGGACTGATGTTGGTGTATATTGTAAAAGCACTATTTGAACAATGACATTGAACCCAACTTGCCCTGCAACATCTTCAAAAAGTAATAGTTTTGAGCTTTTGATTTCTACATGTTTTTATAATGATGGTAGGTTTTGGGCTACGGCTGTATCAAGGACCAACCTGTAGGTCCCATGACCAAAGTCTGGGAACAAAGGTTTGAAACTGGTTTTGGGTTCACTGATGAATTTTGAACATTTCTGTCTTTGGCTGGCCACTTAAAACTTTGGGCATTTTGGGGAGGGGTCAACAAACTTCACACAGGGATAAAAAATTAAATTTGTCCTAATTGTGTCAATATGCATATCAAATTACTCGTCTACTCACAGATTTTCCAAAAATGTATGCTTTGTTATGCTTCCGACCTCAAATGAGGGCGCTACAGCCCCAAATATCAAAAGGTAAAGAAATGGTAAAAATAAAACCTGCTGAACATGAAGGCTGCCCACACATTTGATTATTGTAATAACCATATACTTAATGTTTATGAAAATGTTTTGTTTTATCAAGGTATAAATATATATATATACATAGCAAATAATATACAAGATGAAAGTATGTATATCACATGAATAGTATCCAGAGAAAATTACCAGGAGAGGAAATATAACTGAGTGCATACTGCATACAACATAACTTCAATTTGTTTCATGCCAATGATAGGAGATATGTGTAATTATGATGTACATAAACATAATTTAAATGTTGTATTTATATACCGAGGTCACTTGCCTGTCCATGTGGATGTGTTTGATAATCATAGTTTCCTACAGACAATGTAGAGGTTTAATTTAGAAAGAAAATTGTCCATTGTACCACAACAGTCTACAGGGGGAAATGACAATTGCAAAACAGTACTCACAGATTTTTCTTTTTACACCTTTGCACCAAATTATATCAACAATGAGCATTCCTAAGTAAGTTCATAATCTAATGATTTTATTCTAGCCCAATGTTTTATCCTTGGTCCAGGTTTTGCTAGAATCCCTTTAGCAATTCAGTCATCTTAGTCACAAAAAAGTGTGGACGCACAGACATACGGACAGACAACCAAAAAAATCATGCCACCGGCTCCTTTAGAAGGCAGAGGCAGAAAAACAAGGCAATTGCAAGATTGTATCTCGCCCACCCGTGACTAAATAACAGAAAGGTTACTTTTTCAAAATACATCCCTACACCACGTTTGACCTAAAATGACCTTTGACCTTACCATTTGACCTCTGATGGCAAGATAACAAGAAGGTCCCCCAAGAGAGTCTTGCAGGTAAACTTTAAAGTTTGACCTCAAATGAACTTTGACCTCATCATGTGACCTCTGACATGATGGTACCCCAAGTGCATCTGTAACTCCCAAGTTTGGTTGCAATTGGACCAACTATTGCCAATTTATGTGTCATAAGAGGGTCTTGCAGGTACTCTTTAACAATGTGACCTTAAATGACCTTTGACCTCACCATGTGACCTCTGACCGCACCACAACATGATGGTACCCCAAGTGCATCTACCAATCAAGTTTGGTCGCCATTGGACCAATGGTTGCCAAGTTATGTGTCACAAGAGAGTCTTGCCGGTAAACATTAACATTGACCTTACATGACCTTTGACCTCACCATGCGACCTCCGACCGCACCACAACATGATGGTACTCCTAGTGCATCTACCACCCAAGTTTGGTTCCCATTGGACCAGTAGTTGCCAAGTTATATGTCATGATAGACTCTTGCACGTAAACTTTAACATTTGTGACGGAAGACGCACAACGGATCTCTAAGTCTTGCCTTCATCTCCAGTGGGCGAGACAAAAATGACAATTTGACTACATACATTTAATTAATATTAGCTAATTACCTTTGGGCATCTGTTTACAGAACATGAAAGATATGGCAAAGCCCTACATATAAGGCTGCTGTATAGTTTGTATCAAAATACAAAATATTTAATTACAATTACAACAAACTTCATAAATACTAATACATTAAATGAAGAAAGCATCACTTCAAATGACTTCATGTTGTTAACACTGAATGATGAATCATCTTAACCTGTAGGTGACATTTCTTGTGCACAAAACCAACCCCAGTGGACAAATTTCATCAACATGAATTTGACATCTACATTCAAATTTTAGGACTTATCTATCAAAATTTGTACCCACTTGCAAAAAAATAAATATATGTTTAGAGTACTTAATCATTTGGCGTTGTGGCACGTGATTGTTTCCTGACAAATATACAATGTGCAGGTAATAACAGATGTGAGCTTAAAATGTGGTCAGGCTACAGCCTGATTAGAAGTGGAATGTTTTCCAGTCTGCGGTAGACTTTGAATACTGTCAATAAAAAAATCACCAGGGGTTTTCAAAATATTGTATTAACAAGATTGAGGGGGGGGGGGGTGGTAGACGCAAAGACCAAAAACATTATGGCCTCAAAAACATGAAATAAAAATAGTAATAATGTAAAACATTTGTATAGCACCAGAAACAAATGTTACTAGGCATTGTTAGACAAAATTATAAACTGATATACATGTACACCTGTACCAGAACAGGTTTAACAGAGTACAGTGGAAGTTCTTATGACTAACACAAACAATTTGTTGCCAAAAAGTTTTACAATATTTGTTAAGGATGGCATTCTATTACATCACAATGTAATTTACCACAATTCCGCTTCAGGTGGTCCCAATCTAACGTCAAACAATCATGAAACAAATTGACAAACTTCTGAGAACATCCTGAGAAGGCCTGTTGCAATGTTGTGCCCAGGCCACAAGTTCCAAGGTCAAGGTCGCCCCAAAACATTACCGTCCCATAGGGTTTGTGTAATTGGCCTCGATTGAGGCCAAGGACTCCATAAACTGGCCTCAATCGAGGCCAAGGCCAAGGACTCCAATAATTGGCCTCGGCACAACACTGGTCTGTTGTGACTTGGGATAAGGAGTTAAGGACCACTTTTAAATTTAATAAATACAGTGAAAATAAAACAATATTTGGTATTATAACAAAAAGTTGAGGACGATTTTCTTCTGGTTTGAGTTACGGTCCTGGTTTCTCGAGGGCAGGCACTGTTTGTGAGATGATCAGCCATCCAATCACAAAGTAGAAAAGGCAGATGGGATATACAGCCAGCAGCTTCCTGTGGGGTGGTTGGCTTTCAGCTAGGAAAGCTAAGGAGGCTGAAAAGAGACAAACAACAAACAAAATTTTGCAATTAAAGGATGTATTCTTGACTTGCACACAGAACCATTCAGAATTTCCGTTCAGATTTGATCCAACTAAAGATAGGTAGATAACTACATCCATTCCTCTGCTGCGCGTCAATGGATATGCGTCGCATCTGCCATCCTTCCCAATTCTGCACCCAGTAATAAATGCCCACGACCACGCAGTTCATTAAATTTTATTCATCATAGACATACCTGACGTAATTTGTGGTTTTTGACCTTGAAGTTCATTAATTTATTCAAGCTCAGGAAGCAATCCATCATCTCTTTGTTTTGTTTCACAAGGCAAATACCTAGCAGGGTCTTCTTTGCACCATTTGGGCTCAAATTAAAATACCCGGATTAATAAATGAAATGCACCCATTTACTAGCCTCGCTTGACCTTTGACTTCTGTAAATTTGCAGAAACATTTCCTTACAGACCCTACGTATCACTGAACTTCTCACCAAACCAAATCATCACACGACGCTCATAACTATATCATGCCTGGAATATGCCAATAAATAAGAAGTTCAACAAACCTTGACCTTTGACCTTTAACCTTGTTATCTTGGCAACCATGTTCCGCTGCCTACTACTAACCATCCTGCCGAGCCATTTGACCTCTCTGGCTATATTTAACCCTGAAATATGTCAAATTATGCAAAGTTAATTGACCTTTGACCTTGACTTTTGGCTTAATGTGTCCAAAACCTTACCAGTTCATCTAGACCTCATGGGGCATGCCTGAACCAAAAATGATCAAAATCCACCCAGAGGTTCTCCAGATGTTGCTATAATGAGTCAATTTAGGCAAAATCAATTGACCTTTGACCCTTGAATCCATGCAGATTCTACCAAGAACTATCCTGATCTAATCAGTTTATCTTCACTTCATGGTGCATGTCTGGGACAAGGTCTGGGTCCCAGGAAAGGGGGGGGGGGGTCAGATGTACCATTTGAGGAACCTTCAATCCACTTTTTGTAAGGATCGTGCCTACCAAGTTTGGTCTAAAATCCAATTATGTTTTAAAGAAGACTTAAATGTGTATCCCCATAGGGCCCTCCCCCAGCTTGTCGCCCCCATCAGGGGCCAAACGAGACCACCCTAGGCATTGGCATGAGGAACTATTATTTGTCACATATGGAGGTATCTATACACAACTTCACTTGTCTAAACTATTTCTGGTTCCAGAGAAGATATTTGAAATTGACCTAGTTTTGGCTCTTCTGGGCCCTGCCCCCAGCCCCCGGGGGGCCAGGTGCACTAATTGAGGAACAAAGAATCCCATTCATCTGAAGATCATTTCAGCCAAGTTTGGTCTAAATCCAATCATGCATTTTAAAGAAAACGAACGATGTACAACTGACAATAAGCAATCACAATAGCTCATTCAGCCTTTGGCTAGGGTGAGCTAAAAAGAGTCGTGCTATACTCACCTAATGTTGACCAGATGAATGCTACGAAGACGAGGATGATTCTAACGGCAAAGAGAACGGTGACCGCCCCCGTGGGTATCATGAGGAGTCGACAGATGATGAGACTGATGACCAACGGGAACATACAGTAACCCAAAACACACACACTCTGGAAGAAGGAGCTGTAGGTAGAACACAGGCCAAGTGTCAAATAATCCTACTGATGTATCGTCAAGATACATGTAGGTGGACTTAAAGGCCCACTGTCAAGGGTCAACTCACCACAGAGAGGATGTTAACTAGTCCTGGAATACAGGCTCATATTCACGAACATGGATGTTTGAAGTGCCATAGTGTACAGATTTATGGGAGCAAAACAAATGTTGTATTTTTCCACACAGTCATGGCTGTTTCCTTTGCATTATGGGTGTCACTAGTGCACCATTTTTTTTACAATTTTAGTCAAAAGAGGGCATTTTTCATCATGTCACGACAGTGGACCTTCAAATCAAGTGAAATTGGTATAAATTGAAATTTACAGGTTTTTTTTTGTTGTTGAAATACATAAGAATTAAGTCATGACACAAAAATGGAGGGGAATAGATCATGAAAATAATTAAGATTAGACTTTTCCCATTTAACGTGGCACCACAAATGGTACCCTTTCAAATATTGTAAAGCAATGAAAAGTATGACAGTAAAGTTATTTGTTATTATACTTTTGAGAAGTACAGAAAAATAGCCCTCACTAAATTATGCTGGTGTGAAACTTATGGACAAGAAGAAGACAGAGACCCTGATGGAAATGCTTGGTTTTTGAGGAGTTAGTGGACCAGCTGGCTGGGGCAAATGGAGTGTGGTGGTACGGGGATGTGTTGAAAAGGGATAATGATCACGTTCTCAGTAAACTGTTGGAGTTTACAGTGTATAAACAAAGAAAGCGAGGACGAATGAAGAAGACGTGGATAAGGCAAATGGAGGAGGACCTCAAGAGGGTTGGTTTGAGAAAGGAGGATGCCATTCAATTGAGTGCAATAGTGATTGCTGCAAGAGTAAGGTAAATCTGGCCACCCTCATTATCGAGGAAAAACCCAGATTAAAACAGACTGATGATCTCATGGGTTATAAGGTAAGCCAGAGAAATTAGCACTGGTATGTGGATTGTTCTCAGAATACTTGCGTGCCTGATCACATGCCTGCCCTGTCCTGGCACGATAGCATTCTCCACCCACGGGGAATGGGGCGAGTAAAATCTCTGGTAATCCGCCTGCATCGGGAATGGGCCAATTAAACCTCTATTCATCACCGGGACAGGATTTAATGGGGCATTCTGGCATGTCCTAATGAATAGCCCTGGAATGCATGGATAAACTGCTGCTATATGCAAATTCTATGGACGATACTGGTTTGGGAGGACAATGACAGTGGCACTATTGTGTAGGGAACAATAGGCTTTCAGCTGGCATTCCGGAAATGATCCTGGAATTGGGGCATGTCCAACGTGGCTAGAATGCAGAGATGCCAACCCCAAAGGATGGTTGTCAGGAACATTGACCACATTTGTCAGGAACAAACGTGGGTCTCTCAGGAACACTTGGAGCCACGCAGCAACATTTTAACAAACATACACAGACATTAAGCCACGCGTTCATCACACTCATTTCCACGAGACTAGCAAACATAGTAACACTAGTCAGTTTACTGTTGTGCAAATTTCAGCAATAAAGTCAGATTGCTCTGCATTATTGTTGACTCTTCGAGTTCGAGTCGATGTTTTCATTACCCAACATCAATCACTGTATGTGGGACTAAGACTTTTTGGGCTTAACAACAGCATAATACATCATCGCCATTAGCTCCATACCTTTAAAGTTTGAAGGCCTTTGTTCTTATTATTGAAAGATGACTTCGTTGTTGCAAACAAGTAGTGAAAGGAGTCACATTTCTTCATGTTTTTGAAGCTTCTGACGATCGCTGCGTAAGGTAATGTCCGGCCTGAACTCCCCCGTGGCCGCCCGTGGCTCGTGGCCCGTCGCCCGTTGAGAAGTCTGCCGAGTCCTGTACATCGCGTGCAATGGTTAAGTTGTCCTTCTTGCTCAGCCTCAGGTCAAAAAATGACCATCATTATAATTCGCAAACATGTTTTAAATGTTTGTTTGATCAAACTTGAGCTCCAGATTTCGGAGCCATGATGGTGAAAAAAAAATATGAAAGGTCGAATATCGAATCACAGTCCGACCTCACTTTCAGTAAGTACATGTAACACACATGAATTCGTCACACTGCACGCGCGTCGCACTTGGATATACAGTGATTGCGTGCGTGCGCTCTAGTGCACTGCATGTACCACAGTACTGCCACGGCCACAGCGGGTTCAGGTATCGTTCAATCAGTGATCCAAATGTGTGTGCGCTCTGATCTATAGAAGCTCAATGGCTTGATGGCGCACACATTGAGCTGAGATCATGCACTCATTGCCAGAGTCACACACGTGTGTTGATTTTTGGTTTTCCGTAACATTTTGGTTATTTACCGTAACGCCGTAACAAGGGCAATAAAAGCGGAACAAATACGGCGAATCCGTAACGGTTGGCATCTCTGAGAATGGATAGGCTTTTAAGCTCGTGTTCTAGGAATGGTGATGGATTAGAGGCATTCCCGCTGAGGCCAGAATTGAGGCTTAAAAGGTCAGGCATTCTCAACCCATCCAGCATGCCAGTGCTAATTTCTCTGGGCTGCCTAAGTTGATTGTCAAAAGTTTGCCTATTTCCATACTTACATATTGCCTCTCAGTAGTTTAGAATTCAAGGCTACCACCACGGCTCCAAACGAGATCAAAGCAAACACTTCAGCAAACTGGAGATGGGCTGAGTCGGATTTGTCTTCGCTGGTTGTGGATTCATGAAGAAGGCTGGAAAAAAAGAAAGCGAGCGATAACCATAATGTGTCTTGCCCAATTGTCAACAATTAAAATTAGACCTACTTATGTGATCTTTGACCCCAGTAATACTGAGGTCCCTGTGAGGCATCTACCATCCCAGTTTGGTTACAAATAGGCAAATGGTCGCAAAGTTATTCAAGTTTCATTAGCATGGATAACAGACGGATGGACACCACTAAAATCCCTTAGGCTCATTCTACCTCGGTGGCTTGACAAAAACAAAATAAGGACAGCTGATTACAAATATTTGAAATGTTTGGTCATTATGTGTTGATATGTCACATTTGAAACCTTAAATTTTATGAAAACAAATTGATTTTGTTTAAGTAAATTGATTTGTAAAATAATGATGACATTACGCAAGAAAAGAAATCTTGATTTATCTCTGGAAGGGTGAAATCAATATCATATATTTGTAATGCAGAAAATGCTACCACGCAATTACTACGCAATAAAGTGATATTTCTAGTTCATGTTTATTGTTAATAATTTTTCTTTGTTTTTCATTTGTTTATATGTCATGTGTTCAATGTCTACTTTCTAAAATGATAATGTATTCAATGTCAGTTTTCTGAAATGATACTATATTCTTTGAATGTGTATCTTTGTGTAACCAGTGAAAAATCAAATTTCTAATTGGATAGTAAATGTCAATATCAATCAATCAGTAATCTATGATTGTAGTAACAGATACACATCATTCACACACAGGAGGTGTGATAGTCTTTCTGGATATGACAGAAGGGTTTAAACTTTAAATTGAGAGAAAACAGTATAAGCAGGGATTAGTAAATCCCTGTTATTGTTGTCATCATACTTATTGATCTTTGCAAATTGGTGAACTTAGTAAAGAAAGGGTTAAAGATGTTTCCAGGTTTAAAAATCTGCATGACCCTACATGTTATCACTTATCAGTATCTCTGACATGAAATAAACATGAAGGCTTGAAAAAAAATGCATTTCAAAAACATTGTCAAGTGCTTCAAAAATGGGAAAATCTACCAGTTACCAGTTTAACCACACCAAATTTCCCCCATAAACTGTAGTGTTGATATAAACAATTATAGAGATGCTGCCAAATAAAATTAATGATATTAATAATAATGATGATGATGATGGTAATGATGGTGATGATGATGATGATGATGATGATGATAATGATGATGAATGTCACAATAAAACATGTATAAGCTAACCTGCCAAGTAATGTGCACATCATCAATGGACCCCATAAGTCCCCTGTTAGGAACAAAAGAGAAAAAGAAAAGTCATTGAATAGTCCACTGCTTACACACAGTCACACATCCATTAATTTTTCAATACAACATATTTTCTTTCCACTTTTCTGAAGTCCCTATTTCCAAGGAGGCATGATGGATGCAGTTACAACTAGTTACAACTACGATAATGAATTTAGACAACTGACAGATTTTTTTCAGGTGCTTTGGTGTCTTAGATGATCGATGTTCCAAGCTGCGAACACTGTTGGAAGAACTGCATGAAGATGAATCCAATTTTGATATTTGATCAATTTTCGAGAAAATTTCACTTATTCCTCAGTCAGAAACTTCAACATTTGGCATCCCCTAAATGGGAAATCCTACTGCCTGGACCACCTTCCAAAAGAGGACTAGAAAATCGGTATTTGCGCCAAACTTTCATGATGAGTGCTAGCCAGTTGCTTTGTTGCTACATTAAAGGTTAGTGACATGATTGGGAACAAGTTTGAAAATGCCTCATGAACCAAATGAGTTGAAATATTTACCAACTATGCACCAGCTGGAAGGATTTGTCTCTAATTTGTTTACTTAAGGAGAATTAAGCATGAACATTAATTCTATCGGGGCACAATAAAAATAGGACCCACAGAAAGCCACACAGCAGGTTTGCCTGCCACAAGGGATATTGACATTAGTTATTTTAGAATGAGTCAACGTTTGACTACAAGATTTTCACAGGAGAATCCTTGCATAGTTCAGTTGATTCTAGAATAGTTTCAGCCCAAGTTCATCACTACACCCAATCATGTCATTTACCTTTAACACCCAAAAATGAATAATTATGAACATTTTATTCAAAGTCAGTGGGGAGCTGTTCTGGTGTGGCATCATAGATGTAAACACAAATGCATCTACAAAGGGTGAAATACAGATTTATTCATATTTCTGAAAAAATATCTTTTGAATTACTTAATCAAATAACTTATGTCTATGCATGTATTTTGTAGGACCTCCCTGTCAGTACTAAATGAGCTACTGTACCAAATTTTTCGGGGGCTCTTCTTCTTCCAGACACAACAAAAGAAGTGTTCATCATTTCAATTAATATGAAAAGCCCTCAGTACAGGGTCATTGGACTTGATGGCCCAGTGACCTTTGACCTAAGTAAAGGTCATTCAGAATCATATGGACCTGCATCTTTGTCAACTGCAAATATATTTAGCAGACAGACATATTCGTGTACATACATACATATGGGCAATTCCGTGATTAGTTACGTTACACTTTATGACAAACTTTACTCAACATTTGGCTCTTACATGAATATACTGTGATATTATTTTTCTGCTTTGGTACTGTCAGTTCTCTAGACTGGTACCTACTTCACAACATCAAGCAAAATCACGAGACATGTTTCAGTGGGTAATAACAAGAACTTTAATTATGGTTAGTTACGTTACACAAAGAGGACATGGAAAAAAATGACAAGTCTTTGTCCTCAAAGTTTCATCAACCTGTTTTCACCTGAAACAAACTGTGGTATTCATGCTGTTTCTGGTGTCTTGTTAAGTCATTTAATATATAACTTATTCATAGAAATCTTTTAATTTTTCACTACAATGTTCATCAAAAA
>JZLH01S0481598.1:14194-25786 GCA_001188425.1 Eucidaris tribuloides
AAAACAACTGAATACGTTAAATACTTCGCATGGAGACATGGAAGAGGACCAACAGATCAAAGCAACACAAAAGCAGGTGAAAGGGGACTGTTTCATGATTGATTTTGGAGCTGAGGAATCAAAAAATGGAAAAGCCTCGAAAGGAAAATCAACGCAAACCGGGAAATCAAGTTTGCAGGATGCTTTCAGGAAGTTTCGCAAGAACAGACAAGTAAGTAATTATTTTTGTACTGTTATGGCCATAATAAACCAGTGGCATTATCATGAATTAAGCTGCCACTGGCAGACAGTCCTACGTACAAATGGATGAATGCACAGCGCGCCTCGCCTGGTCATTCTGAAATAGAGTAAAGTACCCATGATTCGACCACTTAAGCACTTTTGCATTAATAATATCTTTCTTTCTGTACACATTGATAAAGTAATACATGGATGTAAATAAAGTACATATACTTACCTTTCACCAATCTGGAAATAAACTTTCGAAACTGGAATAAAGTATCAAAAGAAGCTCGATCGCGATACGTATTATTGTCCCCAAGAATCGGCCGGGTATGCCCGTCAATCGACCCCATGTACAAACTCTATGTATGCCGCGCGGCGCGTGCGCGCGCCACACGCACAGCAGCAAACCGGCATTCACGGGGACGGCCGTAACAGGCGCGATCCCAGCGGCACTCCGATGCGTGTTGTGCACCGCGTGCGGGTCGATTGATAGCACCGGTACCGCATCGCGAATGCAGGTAGAGAGTCCTGATCGCTGATTGGTTAACCGCTTTCTTTTTCTCAGCCTACCGGTGGTAGTGATAGAGTATGTGTTGTGATACTGTACGTAAAAAACCGCGTCAAATTTCGATGAATTTTCGTTTTTTACGGGGGTTTTTGTGACCCCCTGTTTAGCACAGGTGCTAAGCATGGCACATTTCTAAAAAATCGCGGCGACATCACAATATTCGGACGAAAAAAAATCGGCATTTTAAGGGGCAAATTTAAGCAATGTTTGTGGCATGTTTGATCAGTATGAGAGTGTGTTAACATGTGGCAAGTGTATGCATACGATGTATAGAGTTTTTCACAATGCAAAAAATATTTTTATTGCCGTGTGGTCGATTCTTGGTGACGGTCGATTCAAGGGTCCTTTACAGTCCCGTTCGTTTGTGTGTGTGCGCGCTGATACTAATTACGTGCATTTCTTTCTTTTTGTTGAAATATTAATATACACATTTGACTGAATTAAAAATATAAGATTCCAAGAAAAGTAATCACATTTATCTGTTCATTGTGTGAATTCTGCGTCCAAATGAGAAGTGTCCGACTGTCCGGTAATACGATACACCGACATACACGTAAATGAATGCGTGGGACTGAAGCAAAGTTTGGCGCACAATTAAAAGCTCGACAAACAGACGTTACAATAAATTATAAGATACATAGGATGGACAGGACCATGATACTATCACCATTTATTTGCATCCGGAAGTAGGGTAGCATATTACTTCAGAATCAATCACGATTTTACCTGTTTATCGACTTCTGCCACGTCGGCCATATTGACTATTGAGAAATGAAAATGCAGCGCAGACTCGTTGCACGAGTGCGCGCGCCTAGGTTTCTGGCGATTTGCGCTTTTGTGGATCGACAATTGACAGCATACCATACGTACGGTGCAAAGCTTTCAACATTGTACATGAATCTCTATGAGCTTAGGCGGTGTTCTGTGCCGCAGTGAATGCTCGACTCGTTCATTTTATTGTAGGGAGAATGTTTTAGCTCTAATTTAGATCTGTCAAATGGTGCCCATAAAAATCGGATTTCCGTTATACGTGTATGTTACATGTAATTTTGTTCCAGATAATATATCACTTCCTTTGGTATTTGCGTGAATATCGATTATTATGTAAAGTGTGATTGGTGTTTGTAATATTTACAAATTTGCATTTAGTATAACTCAATGTGTAATAGTCGAGTCCAGACAGCTGGATTAATGGATTGTTGTTTTACGTCGTAGGAAGATAACAACGATAGCTTGTAATTAATTTGCGCAGTCACCAGTGAAATGGAGTTTTGTTGATGCCTTCCCGGTTTGCTTTTTAAATTGTGCTGAGAGGCTGGGTACAGAATATGACGAATTGTAAGCATGGATCTGAACAAACGCGTGATACTTGTGTCAAGGCCTGGTAAGTTGACTGGATGTCCAAGACTTTGCAGACGGATACCCAGGCCATAGAGTGTCAGCAGAGCAGAGCCAGGGGCAGAGCAGAGGCTGAGCCGCCCACACGCCATTCTCATTTGGCCTGCATGGCTGGGGCCCTGGCCTGGCTAGTGAAAGCTTCGACCTGACCTGTTTATCGAGCTTTCTAACGTTTTTTGTAGGCATTTACAGTACGATCTCGAGAGCAGACGGATACCCAGGCCATAGAGTGTCAGCAGAGCAGAGCCAGGGGCAGAGCAGAGGCTGAGCCGCCCACACGCCATTCTCATTTGGCCTGCATGGCTGGGGCCCTGGCCTGGCTAGTGAAAGCTTCGACCTGACCTGTTTATCGAGCTTTCTAACGTTTTTTGTAGGCATTTACAGTACGATCTCGACAGATATTTAACAGGTACCTGGCAGCCTGGTGTCTCCTCTACATGTGCACAGATATAGTTACCTGTAACCTAGCCTGTCCAGACGCCGTGCGTATAGCAGGCAGCGGGTGCTTGTATTTACCTGTAGAGTCTAACCCAGGAAGCTCCGGCCCACAGGGCCGGAGCCTAGGCTAGGTGCAGAGCATGTAAAAACTAGTACTACACGTTCGCAAACATAAAATGGGGTAGAATTGGGGTAGCCATAGCACCCCAAATTAAAGAAAAATAAAAGAAATTATGCACTTATCTCGATTATACTGGATGAAGTCTATCATTGGAGAAACAATCTTGAATCGATGCCGCAAGGCTGGACGCCTCACGAAAACAGCCGGCCTATGTCGGACCCTCTGAATAACTCCTGCTTTTCAAATGAAACAAAATGGCATGCTGATCGATACCGATACCGCACGCGCACTAGCGCTTCACGGTTGTCGAATCAGTCCATTTTGTCTTCAATTTTGCGAAAGCAGGCAGGAGGACGCAGAGAACGAACTCGAATCTCAGCGTTTCGGGCTCTTTCCTTGAGGTCCAGCTTGCGCATCGATGTCAAGATTGTTTTTCCAAGATAGACCTTCATCCATATAATCGAGGTAAATACATAATTTCTTTATTTTTCTTTAATTTGGGGTGCTATGGCTACCCCAATTCTACCCCATTTTATGTCTGCGAACGTGTAGTAGTTTTTACACGCTCTGCACCTAGGCTCCGGCCCTGTGGGCCGGAGCTTCCTGGGTTAAGTTACCTGAATATCTGTCGAGATCATAGGATAACACCTGAAAACGTTGGCAAAGTTGATTCATGAAGCTGGACGGAAGCCGAGGCTTCGACCTGTGTATCGCGTCCATGGTCGTTTTTAAGGGGTTATCTGACGATCTTGATTCTGGACAGATATTTTACAGGTACCTTGTATCTCCTGTCTGGAGTAGATCTACCTGTGAAATATCCGATTAGATCCAAGTTATAATATTGTTGAGTGATATGTGTTATTCTTTCATTGAAGTCTGAAGACGAGTAAATGTGGTGTATGGAGTTCAAAACCATTTGCAGCATTGGGCTCATATGCTATAGAACATTGTTTTAGCGATTTGATTCATTTGAATCATTTCATTTCAAAGAAATGCTGCTTGATGACAAAACTGAACATTTTATTTCATAAATTTTCCCCAGACCCTTCGACTAGATCTGATTAATCTGTCTGCAATATGGAAATTATTTTACAAGTTTAATATTTGCATTTATTTTTGTGATTTTTCTGTGGAACAGGTCCTAATGGGATCCCATCACTTGCAAACTTCGAAGTAGAAGAATGTCCTCTCCCCACGCTACAAGATGGAATGGTCCTGGTCAAGACACTGTGTCTGTCAGTAGATCCTTACATGGTATGTTACCACTATTAGCCAGCTACCACAGCTCCCACCCCCACTTCATATGGTGTCCTAAAACTTGCCACTAGAGGTAAATGACATGATTGGGCTGAAACTGTTCTAGAATCAAGTCAATTGTGGAAGGATTCTACTGTGAAAATTTGGTAGTCAAAAGTTGAGTCGTTCTAAAGTAACTTCCATCTGTATGTCCCGTGACAGACAAATCTGTTGTGTAGGGTTCTATGGAATGTATTTTTATCGGGGCACGGGAAAATTAAAATATTACGAATGTTCATGCTTGATTCTCCTTAAGTAAACAAATTAGAGACAAATCCTTCTCGCTGGGGGATCTACTCCAGCTGGTGTATAGTTGGTATATATTTCAACACATTTGGTTCTTGAGGCATATACACGTGTTCCCAATCTTGTCACTAACCTTTATTCAATTCTAGGAACACTTACTCAGTGTGCATTGACATTTTTTCAGGTTCATACACTGTTCATTGTGTTTTATCCCACTCACATGTTACCTTAATGTGATGATGTTCCATAATGTCTGAATTGAATTCCAGTGTACCTGTCACCCCAGTGAAGACGGTTTGATTTTGCTTCAACATGCATTTCCCATAGACCTCGGTCTTTCATCTTCAACAAGTTAATGTTGCATGTTCATATCCATGTGTTGAATTAAAACACAATATCAGTAATAACATCCTTGAACCCTTTCCTTACCAAGTATGATGAGGGGGGATTAGGACTCAATACAGTACTCTCCTTTCTGGTTTAGCATGTCATTTATACCTTCTTTGCAAGAAAAAAGTGTGACTATTTGGCACAAACTGCAAATTGGATGAGAATCCCGATGTTAACCAAAAATTCACTGTAAAATTAAAATAAAGAGTAAATCTCCTTTGACAGTACTGTGATAAAAAAAGAGATACCATAAATAATTTACATTGGTTTTCGCATTAGATATTACTGCACCGAGTAATATTTCTTCTTCTTCATGTCACCATCTCAGCGCTGTCGAATGAACATGGACACGGGTACTGATTATGTGTCACCATGGCGATTGGACCAGACCATTGACGGAGGAGGGGTGGGCATCATCGTTGAAAGCCGATGCAAGGGATTCAGGCGAGGAGAAGTTCTGGAGAGTTTCCACTGGCCTTGGCAGACGTACTGTGCACTGGAGTTACAGGGATTCAACTGTTTGCTCGTTAAAAAGGTATTGGGGTAGGATATTATTTTCTCTACAGATTTAACCTATCGCTTCAGAGATTGTGTAATTTCTATAGACTGAGTTAATACAAGACACATACATTTCTCGAAACCAACAGGTTACCAAACATGATATCTTGCTCAACTACAAGTACAGTACAGAAACTCCAGCCCCTAGCATCTACTGATGAATGGGAGTTCTCTCACCTGGACTGTCTTCCAAACTAGAAACTTAGAAAACAGACCTAACTGGAAATCTGCTTTTATTGCGCTCGAAGTACACATGATGAGCATGAAGCCCAAAGTCCCTTTTGATCAGGTTCCAGGGGCAAGGGGCAGCTTCATGGTAAATTCTTAGGGGGCTGAAATCCGGAAATCTGTTGAAAAATTATTCATGAAAAATTTTTCTTGCCAGCTAGCAAAAATTCAAATAATTGGGAGGGGGGGGGGGGGCTTATGGGGGTAAAACAAAATTCCCCCCAAAATTACCTTGGGAATTTTCTACACCAAATTTTTCTCATCAGCGACCAATACTAATCCGTTTGCAGCCAAACAGTAAAAAATTTAAGGGGGGGGGGGGTGGAGCCTAATTTTAAAAAAAATCAAAATCCCCTGATTTTCTTCATTAATTTGAACACAATTACTTTGAACAATTATTTGAACAGCATCAATCCCCCAAACCCGTAAAGCGTTTTTTCCTTTGTCCTTGTTTCAATGACAAGTACTTACCATGGAAGCGATACCCCACTATTTCACAGGTGGATCCAGACTTCATCAACGATCGCTTCTCCCTCATCTTGGGTCTCTTTGGTCTTCCCGGTCTGGCTGCCCTCATTGGTATTCAAGAAAAAGGTCATGTGATTCCAGGAGCCAATCAGACGTTTGTTGTGAGCGCAGCAGCAGGGGCTTGTGGGTCATTAGCAGGCCAGGTAGGTCGACTGATCCCTTATAAATACAATTTACCTTGGTATTACCTTAGTATTACCATGATATTACCATGATATTACCATGATATTACCATGGTTCTATTATAGTACTACCATGGTACATGTACTACCATGGTCATACACACCAGGCCTGTTTAGAAATTAGAATCAGTATCTAATGTAAAATAATTATTATTAATTATTATTAATTATTATTTCAGTATTGTTATCCTTCATTAACATCATCTAATAATTGATTTTATTATCCTCTTCCTCCTCCTCTTAATTTTTGTCTCTACCATCATTTTAATTATCATCAATCATCATCATCATCATCATCATCATCATCATCACCATCATCATTATAATCATCATCATTACAAGCACCAACATCATTAGCAGCAATTCCTTCATCATCATCATCATCATCATCATCATCATCATCATCATCATCATCATCATGACCTTTATTATCATCACCACCACCACCACTACCATCATCATCACATCATCACCATCACCATCATCATCACCATCACCATCATCATCATCAGTATCATCACTTTTATCATTCTCATTCTCATTGCTTCTGCAGATTGCCAGACTCGAGGGCTGTAGTATTGTCGTTGGAATCTGTGGGTCCGACAACAAATGTTCCTACCTGACAGAAGAACTCCACTTCAACCATGCCATCAACTATAAGACGCAAGACATCGCTGAAAGGCTCAAGGAATGTTGCCCTGCGGGCGTCGATATCTACTATGATAATGTGGGTGGTGATATCAGCAATACCGTCGTAAAACAGGTACCTGAATTAACCCATTTGAAATGAATCCTTGTAAACTCAGTGTACTTTATCAAATCAAATTGTATTCAATGGGTTAACCTGAGTTCTTATCATAAAAAAAGTAAAACAAGATTGGCAGCATGAAATAACTTATCCTGATAACAATATGACCCATCCAGTCAGAAAAATACATGAGTTCCATTTGGCTCATTTTCTGTTTTGTTGTTGTTTGGTTTTAAAGATTTTTTAGCCTCTCAAGCTTTGCAGTGGCCTGAAACTTTCAAAATGTGAAAATGGTTAGGACCACAAATAAATATAATTTGAAGATTCTGCCATTACCAATCACAACATTGATGGGCAAATTGATTTTTGAAGTTTCCTTCAGTGATGCTTTGATAATCACAATTACTGCAAATAACCACAAGTAATGTAAAATTTCATAACTGTAGCCAGAGCATTCATAACTGTAGCCAGAGTACTTGTAAAGTAGTAGCAGTAGTGTAATAAAAAGAATGATAATAATAACAATAATAATAATAACAATAATAATATCTTTAGATGTTGCTTAAAGCGAAATACAACAATGCAGTTTATTCCGTCACAGAAACCTGACATAAGATGAAATGGTATAATAGAAGAGACACAATAGAATTCACCTTAATCTGCACATACATTGAGTTATAATAATAATAACAGTAATAATAATACATGAACTAATGAAGGACTTTTTTCTTGTATACCGATACTTTTTATTTTCCTCCCTCTTTTTCCAGATGAATACCGATTCCCACATCATCCTATGTGGTCAGATTGCCATGTACAATACAGACACGCCCTACCCACCCCCCTTACCTAGTGATGTTGAATCAATCAGAGAAGAGAGGAATATCACCAGGGAGAGGTTCTTGGTTCTCAACTATATCGATGAGTTCCCTGCGGCCCTATCAAAGCTGGCCGAGTGGTGGAAACCGGACAAAATAAAGGTAACCTTCAACAAGGAATTGCTCAATGTGTGATTTCAGACTTGGTATTGGATGGTGTTACTCAGTGGTGTTATTATCATTGTTATCATCATCATCATCATTTTTATTACTATTATTATGATTATGGTAATGATGATAGTAACAATAATAATAATACCCACACTTCTTCTACTACAACTTCTACTACTACTACTACTACTACTACTACTACTACTACTACTACTACTACTACTACAGTACTCCTACTACTTTACTACATGTACTTCTACTACTACTACCACAACTACTACTTCTACTACAACTACTACAGTTACTACTTCTAATTATTATTATAGTAATTGTAATAATAGTAATAGAATGATAATAACATAAATATTTATAACAATGATAAAATACTAATAATAGTGATGATGTTAATGCAAATGATAATTAATGATAAATACAATACAACATTTTCAATAAAAGTCAAAACAGGAATTAATAGAAAAACATTATCTCAAAAAGTTCCCCCTGATTAGATTGAAACCCGTACACAGATAATGCGAGTTTGCCCTCTCAAAACGTTTTGCTCATGCCATGGGTCACTGACCCGGTATAACACAAAGGATTATGCACCACCCTAAACCGAGCTTGTGATTTCGGTGCTCAGATTAGGCAGTGTTGGGAACACCCAACACCAACACCAATTCTGAAATCGCCCAATGTGTTGATCTATGATAATTGACAGTGTCGTATCCTTACTGGCCACCACAGGTCCTGAGACTCAAGGCCGCCCCTAAACGCAATCTTGCATAGGGTTTGTACTGGTGACTTAGTGTGCTGTAGCAAAAGAAATCATGTTTTCAGTTTGTCTGTCCATCTGTCTGTCGATATCTCTATCATTTGTCATTACCATGATAATTTGATAACTGCTAATTGGATTTTAATGAAACTTGAGTCAAGTATGAATGCAATAGTGAAACTGATTAAATTGTGGAATTCAAGGTTCAAAGGTCGTCGGGCCTTGTATATATGTGATTTCACCTTATTGGTATAACTCAATAACTCATGAACCGCTGATTAGATTTTAATCAAATTCATTTGAACTATACATTGATTTACTTTTGACACAATTCTTTTTTCTTGAAACTGTTCAGTATCGGGAGACCATCACCCATGGAATAGAGAATGCCCCTGCAGCCTTCTTATCAATGATGAGTGGAGGAAATATTGGCAAACAAATCGTCCATGTTGCCGAACCATGAAGAAATAATGGAGCTGTGTGTAAGGTCAAGAGGTCACCAGCATCATGTGTTTATAACCAGAAGATGTTAGTTTCTGAAATATATGAATGAATGTTGTATTTTAAACTTGATATGACATGATTGGGAACAACTGAAAATACGTCAAGATGCAAATGAGTTTGGACATATACCAATGTATACACTACTGTGACTACATGAAGTGTAAATCTCGGCTGGAAGGATTTTGTCTTGAATTTGTTTACTTATAGGAGAATCGAACATGAACATACCAGTATTGAATTACTCTCTTGCCCTGATAGTAATTGATCCCATAGACAGCTATACAAGAAATTTGCCTGTCACAAGGAATACTGGTGGGAGTTCTTTCAAAATGAGTCAAAATTTGACCACAACATTTTCTCAGCAGCATCCTTGCGTAGGTTACTTGAGTCTTGAATAGTGTTAGTTGAAGATTAACTCCAATCATGCTATTTACCTTTGAAGACAGAGTATGGGATTTGCATACCAGAAAACATAAAAAATGAATGAAATCAGCTCAAATCATTCACAATGTGAAGGTTAGTATAAATAAACACCTGTCATAGAACTGGTGGGTAGATCGTTTTGGTAAAAAATCTCGACATTTAAACTTCAAAATTTACATTGTGACGTTAACGTGCATGGGCTGTTCCGTTAGTTCCAAAATTGTCCGATCAGCAATTAGCCGAAGGTCGTGCGTAGTTCAACTGTTTAACCAATCAGTGTGCTCCGCTGGTCATGCGAATGGACACATAACCGTGACCCGGAACCGTGATTCGCAATTTGAGCAAAATTTAAACTCTCGGAAAGAACAATATTCTGGTAGCATATCGTTATTTGTTTTTCTCATAACTCAACAAATTTATGACGTATGGATGTCAAACTTTCAGCACACCATTTGTAAGTACTAAACTACCGTTTGCTATTGAATCAATAAAGGGAAGTGATGGATTTGCAAATCCTGGAATCAATCTTTAAAGGGAAATGGCATGAATGGCGAGAAGTCCGTAATTTAGGACACAGTAATACCAGAATCAAGTATACTGTTTCAGTTTTCTGCTGTGTAAATTTCATGGTCAAACCTTTCCTCTTTAATTGTACAATTATTATCCTAATTAAACTACTGTGATGCTCAGATTTGTTGTATATGTAGCTTTCTGGGTTCAATTTCTATCAGGCTAATAGATCATACTGCCAATCGAATGCTAGTTTTTCATTGAGTAATCAAATTCAAGACAAATCCTTCCAGCACAGATACACACTGTAGTTAGTGTATATATTGGCGTATGTTTAAACTTGTTTGGTTTTTGATGCATTTTTTACCTCTTCCAATCATGTCACGTGACCTTTAATGTATGTATTCTGTTCTTAATCTCCCTGATATTGGATGTGCAATGTTGGAGTGGCCTGTTCTATTCTTGCCATGATAAGCCTCCTCTTTATACTTTTGCAATAGCAATTAACTCGCACTTTGTATTAAATTGGGTTCTGTTATAATTCAGAGACAATATATTCACCTGTTGCCAAAATAGGGGTGCAATAAATCATATAAAGCAAACCAATTTGCACTGTCTATTGCATAATGTGTAAAAATTTATCTGAAATCACTGAAAAATATAAAATAGAAATCCAGGGAATTGATCCTGGGAAATTGTAGCAAGGAAACAAAGATAATTACAGTTTGATTTAAAAAATAGTGAATGTGCATGATGTGACTCTTGTCATCATGTGTGTAGATTAATTGCAAACATTTTTTTTTTACTTGGTGGAGGATGACCTAAAGTATGTATTCACCAGGGATGTAGTCGAGGCCGGCTGTTCCGAGTCACGAGGCCGCTGGAAAAAATATTGTTCCCATAGACTTTGTACACGTGACTCGGTCCGAGGCCAAGGCCAAGGCCGGCAAAATCCGGCCTCGAGACCGGCCTCGACTACATCCCTGGTATTCAAATCTCTGTAAGGAATGAAAATTAAGCATATATTTGCCAATGGATGTTGTTATAGTTGTGGCCAGTGAATGGCACATTGAGTGATAGTAACTGTGACTGTACTGTAGCCTGTCCAATATGCGTTGTGCTTTATATTAGTAAGCCTATACTGATCACAAAATGGAGACGGACCAGCGAGGGCGGCCAGCAGCTCAAGTGCCTATCATCACTGGTTTCCTTTGTCAGACTTGTGGTGTGGGTCCCAGTCATGGGTACAAGTACGGGTACGGATATGAAGCTATGGGTACGGGTACAGATACGAGACCATTGGTACGGGTACAGTTAGTATGTGACAAAGGCATGGGTACAGATACGGGTCCAAGACCATGGTACGGGTCTGGAATTTGGGGTACGGGTACGGGTACGGGTACTACAAGGCTGTCCTTTGTAAAAAAAATCTATGAACCTCCTGCAAAGCTGTTTATTAATATTGGTG
>JZLH01S0481631.1:11425-26215 GCA_001188425.1 Eucidaris tribuloides
AAAAAAAAATAAGTAACCATAAAAATACACATCTGATGAGGGCAACAAGGCGGTGGCCCCTTGCTCGCCACAGCCGTGATGGCGCTATCGTTAAATAATTCCAGGTATTTTAGCACATTCCAAGTGAATGTGTGATATTATATTAACAAATTCAAAGTGAAAGTAAAAAAAATATAATAAATATAGATAATAAATAATATTGTTGTTTTTGTTCTTTTCATGATGATCATCATTATATCTACGACTATTACAATAATAATAATACCACTTCTACTATAATTACTACTGTTGTTGCTGTTGCTTCTGTGACTCGTTATTTTTCATCCGTTCTTTTATTCAGCGATGCTCTTTCTAATGATTTCGGCATGTCTGAATAGACGTAAACTGGATCATCTCTCCGTGACGTCAGAAAAAGATGGCATCCTACTGCGCGGGAGCACTTTGAAAGTTGGTCCCATAGAAACGCCAGACGATCACGCTGATCCTTGTAAGTCAGTCTATTTTTTTTCCAGCTTTATTATAGTTTTTCGTTATTTTTGTCATATTCTCATCTCCAGATACGAGGTATTTTTTGATTATTTGAGTTTTCAAGCTATTCTTGGTTTTGTCTTTTGCTATTATTAATATTATTATTATTATTATTATTATTATTATTACTTATACTGCGCTTTTCCAATTAGGCCCAAAGCGCTTACAATAGTATACAACTATGTAATCTTCAAACTACAAACTGCTCAAAGGATGGGTTTTTAATGCCTACTGAAAATTCTTATTGATGAAGACTGTCTTATTGTAAGTGGCAAATCATTCCAGTATTTTGAAGCTGACACAGTAAACGTTTTATCGTCGTTATGTTTTAACTACAGATAAGATCTAACAAATTAACAAGTTTTTGCATCTCATAGACAAGTCATCGTGAGGAAGAAGATGACGCTTAGTTTGTTGGCTTATGGAAACGTCATTTCAGTTGTTGTTGCTGCTTCAGTCGTTTTTTTTTTGCTATGTTTGCTAAACCGACTTTAAAGGTAAATGACATGATTGGGGGCATACGCGTGCGCAGGGGGTGTTTGAGGTGTTCAAACACCCCCCCCCCTTTGGCAAAAGGGGGTGTTTTGGGTGTTAAACACCCCCCTTTAGCAAAAGGGGGTGTTCGAAAATTTTGATTTTTTTTTCACCACTATATGGTATTTTCCACCGGAATTTCTAACATAATTGTACTTTTAACTCTGTTTCCAGTTTTAACGGCCACTGATGTGGAGTCCATGCGGGAGCTGAAGAGGAACTACAACCGGCCTCTGTCCCTCCTCCTTATCGTCCTTCCAGCCGTAATCTCCCTGGCGTTGTGTCCAGTCCTTCTCCTCATCCAGGGACCCCTGGTAGCCTCATTCTGGCCTCAGGGGATGATAAACATCAACGATGGTATAGGTAGGTGTTTAGAAATGGAAGATGGAAATTGAAATTAAATTTTGAAATTGACAATTAGAATTACTCATCGAAATTGATGATTAAAATTGAAAATTAAAATTGAAAGTTGAAAGCGATAATAGAAGTAGAAAATCAACAATTAAAAGTTGATTAGAAATAGAAATTGAAAAGAGAAATTGAATATTGATATTGAATTTACAGTTTAAAATTGAAATTAATCATCGAAATTGAAAATTAGAATTGGAAGTCGTGAATAACTGAAATAAAATGATGAAATTAAACGATAAAGTAGAAAATTGAAACTTGGATTCAAAAATACAATTTGAAATTAATAATCAAAAATTAGAGTTGATGTAGTAAATAGAAATTGAAGATTGAGAACATAAAATTTGAAATTGAAACTAATAATTGACATTGTAAATCCTCATCAGCCCCATAATAAGACAATGAAAACATACAAATATAAATTATATATTATAAAACAAAATGACAATTTGTACTTCGAAATGGGTGTGACCATACACTACTGACCTGTCGGTTTAATACATACTAGTAAATGCGAAATCAAACACCATCTTGTCACTATTAAGTTTGTGAATAAGTTTGACTTTGTGGTTATGCAAGTATATCATTGTTACATCATTTGAAACCAAACCATTGTACTTGTATAACATCGAAATACAGTATTAATTAAAACTTATTTTCAAAAGACGTAGGAAATTTAATTCTGACGGTTATTACGACAGCTTTTGTAACGAGCATCCATTAGGTTTCGGATATACTTCTCCAAACTACTTTTAATTATTCACGATGCAGACCTGCTTGATTACCATGTTGACCCAATAGATCTGTCCGCGATCGTGGACATCTGTTAATCAAATAATGATCTCGTGAAATTTCATCTGGGACGAGAATCGATATGTGATATTTTTATTCGTGGAGATGCCATGGCAACGTGTATATTTCATTTGTCCACGGTTGACCTTTACTCCCGGGAGTCAGATATTAAGTTCTCATTGATTTTTCAAGAACATGAAATTGGGAGACCGTTTAATTAAATTTAAGTCAATAAACGGAGAGGAATGTGCCCAATGATGCAAGAAATTGACGTCTTGTCGATTTACTGGAATGGTTGTTTTGCTCTTAAAGCTGATCTTGACCTTATTTTCATCGAGAAACAATTTTTGCTTTTAATTCATTGAAAATGGTAATTATATTTTCTGATAACGTCAATTTCTTTTGGTTTCTTACAACTAAAGTAAAAGTTGGCCCCCTAACAAGTACCCCATATTGTTTTGATGGTGTAATAAATTATTTGTATGCGTATACCGGTATGTGCTGTCAGTTACATTATAAAGATAAATAACAGGATGGATAGATGGATAAATAGATAGATAGATAGACAGATAGATAGATAGATAGATAGATAGATAGATAGATAGATATGTGGATAGATAGATAGATAAATATGTAGATTGATAGATAGATGGATAGATAGCAAGATAAATAGCAAGATAGATAAATAGACGAACATACATGGATGCATAGATAGATAGATACATATGCATACACATAATTATATGCATATGCATACATACACATTTCGATATCAGAACAGATATATGGAGATAGATAGATAGATACATACATACATAAAAACATACATATATAGATAGATACATAGATACAACATACATACATACGTACATACATACATAAATATAGGAAGGTAGATGGGTAGACAGAGAGATGTAGATCATAAACAGATATTCTTTGCATTATAATGTGGGTCTAAAATCATCTCCATCATCACTATCCTTAGAAGTCGCAATCAATATCCAACGATAAACTGAATTGATTGGGTTTATTAAAGACAAATGATCGTTTTCGTTGTCATTTGTTTTCTTTCATTCTAGCCTGTTTCTTGGCTCCTGCCGGACTTGTATATGCGTAAGTACCATGCCAAATTATATGACTAATTTCATAATTGCGTCCTTGAATTAATATCTAATTCACATCTGATATATAGAAATGGAAAGCACGTTTGAACATATTACGAAATTCAACAGAAATATTTTGAAATGAAGATTTACAGTAACAGGCATGAACCATTTTACTTACCTGATGATTATACGATGATCAGATTTTCAGTAATTTCTACCTTCTACTGGAAGTGGCGAAGAATTACTGAACGTTGCATAAAAACTAATGATTTTATCAACTTAGTTTTGCGTAATTCTTCTGCATTTATGTTAGAATCACTGATTTTCACTCAAAATATGGCGAAATTACTGATTTTTAGCCAAGAAATTAGTGAAAGGCGTTGATAAAAGTTGGCAGCTTTACATAATACTTCCAACAACAGCTACTAGTTCATAAAGCAAAGATCGTCAACTACGCTGTTCTTACAACTGATACAATTACAGAACTATTCCTAACAACTATTCCAATTATAATGACCACCATCATCCTAATGATATTCAGGGGCGCCGACATTAAAATTTTGCTCCGGTTGCTCCGGTGACAATTTCTCACAGGACAAACGGTTAGGTTAAGGGTTGCCACTGGTTTTCCAGTTCAGAATTAGGGTTAGTGTTACGGTTAGGATTAGGGTTGAAGTTAGAGTAAGTGTATTAAATAATCCCATACATCCAATATTCATTATCATAAACATCATCGTAATTATGTTTAGTGTAAGTATTACAAACGGTGCATTTTACACCGTTTTACAGCTAGGGTTAGTGTTTTACAGTTTTGCATTTTACATTTTACAGTTAGGGTTAGTGTTACGGTTAGGATTAGGGTTGAAGTTAGAGTAAGTGTATTAAATAATCCCATACATCCAATATTCATTATCATAAACATCATCGTAATTATGTTTAGTGTAAGTATTACAAACGGTGCATTTTACAACCGCGCTATAAGTGTTCACAATAAAGTTTGGTGTGTGGTGTAATACAGTCATGGACAAAAGTTTGGAACATGTTTTTTTCTACCAAATGCATTTTTAATCATATCAAGAACAGGTTTCTTGTTCCTGAAGTAGAGGCTCCAGGAGGACGCCACATGGGGGAGCGAAGGAGCGGTTGCCCACTATTTTTTTCCAAACGTATTAAAAAGACGGGAATTTTACTGTTTTTCAACAATTTTGCTCCCCATATTGTTGTTGATTTGGCTAGTTAAAAAAAAAATTGGCGGGTTAAAAATGCTTTTCGTCGTCGTCGACCCCCTCCCCCCCACATGTTGGATGTTGTTTGCCTAGTAAAAAAATTTGTTTGGCAGGCAAAATTTTCCCGACGGATTTCGCCCCTCCTAAAATTTTACCCTGGCGCCACCATATCAATTTCTAAGCGATCCTTTACTTTCTTCATGGTCTAGAGTTTTGCAACACAATGATAAATTGGAACTAAAACCGTCGTTTTTGGCACATTTTTTGCCATTGTAACAAATCTACAAGCTTGATATACTATTGACACGAGATTTATGATAATTAAAGATTTCTCTTTAAGGTTAGATCAAAATATGTGACCAAAGTCAACGTTATGACCCGCGGAATTGAGTCTAAAGACTTCCTTTTTGGTAAAAAAAAAAAATCTCGTGGAAGATCACCGTTTTTCTCATTTTTTCTGTCTTTGCCGCTTCATAAAATAAAAGTGCGAGATCTATAAATATATTGACGATGAGGATATGTACTGCGAAGTCTGAGGATTCTAAAAATGTAAAAATCAAATTTTATTGGCTAGGAGAAGGCCCGCGGAATTGGCAAAAACAATCACAGATACGATTTTTCTCTCACTGAGAAATCCACGGGCGTCTTTATTATTATGCGTTCGAGTGTGAATGCAAACAATAGACATGCTCCTACAGCACGGCGAGAGAGCACTAGTACATGACCAGTGCGTATTATAACCTCGTATTTCTCTGCGTAAAAGAGAATCGTCTTCTGTTGTTAAGAAATTGATATGCCCTGAGTAGAGCTCATTTGAACTTAGTCAATGATCCCTTCTACATGGGTGATTGATCATTAATTGTACAAAATCTGCACTTAAAAACAGGGCTATGCAAAGAAATAAAAATATTCCAAACTTTTGCCCATGACAGTATTAATCCTCCAGCCTCAACCACCTGGCAATGTGTCAGATTATTGTCGTAGGTGGAAGAAAAAACACTATTTATAAACAGTTGCCATGAATGAAGACAAAATTGTCAAATAATTGTGTCACGCAACTTTCTTCAAACAATAATTTTGAGCTGCATCCTCTCTGATTCATTACGTTAAATTTTTGACATGAATTCCGAAATCTTACATGATACACGATACAAATGAAAAGTCTGACTAAACCTAAACTGGGTTATCTCGTCATCTGTCGATCGGAATAAATTGTATCTCGATAATTATCATACCTTTTTCTTTAGGGGGGTGTTTTGTTTAGATTTGTTTAGAAAGAGAGAGAGAGAGAGTGAAAATAGAAAGGGTCAGGGTTGTCGTGTCACTGATTAGGTTTTAATAAGCCATGATATGTTTCCGACTCGCCACGACACTGACAGGCCTAGCCTATAAATATTGCCGTAATTGTTTTCATTTTTGTTTTGTTTTTTGGCGTGCGTACAAATTTGATGACCACTTCCACGAATACGCGCTCAACGCTAAGCGCCGGATGTTTAATCATAAACTTGGCTTTATGATATTGATGTATTTTCTACACTTTCTCAGTCCTTCACAAATTATTTGTCACCATCACTCGCAACGCTAGACAATGACAGCTGTGATCAGTTGTACAGCATTATGACTGGACGTTCTAGAAATCCCTCCCATCTTACTATATGTCATAGACTGATCTCATCATTTATCGAATTTCCAACCCCTTACCGAAATCCCAATCTCAAATCAGAGCGAAGTGAGCTGCGTGAGTAGGTAGTCTAAGTTCCACATTTTATCACATGCAATTCAAGATAAAGCAAATTATCTAATGAATCAATTTATCGGGAATTAATAGCATATTATGTTGTGTTTTTGTTATTTAGTAGTAAATCAATAAATTGTATAGTAGCGGCAAGTTAGATATTTTACATTCAGCTGCTTAAAAAAAATCATGCACTCTTACTTTTGCGGGGTCAAATTTGACTCGGAATTAAGTCAACTGGAAGCCTACTCTATTCCGAGTTAAAGTAAATTGCTTTGACTCGAATTGATTCGATTTTCAGTTGAGACCAAACCACCATTCCGAGTCAAAATACGAAAATCCGAGTCATTTTAACTCGGAATAGTGTTAAGACTCTTAGCTGACACAATTCCGAGTCAAATTAAACTGCTGAAATCCGAGTCACTTTATTCGGAAGAGAGAGAGCTCCCAGCCAGTGTTGGGATCTCGGTCTCGATTTCGAGACGGAGACCAAGACCTTGAACATTTATTCTGAGAAGACCGAGACCAAGACACACACGAATGCACAAGTGTCCAGTTACATACTGTATGTAAACATGTACACTAAAACATGTCTACCAGAGGGGCCTTGAAAAGATCTCGGTCCGAGACTGAGACCTAGACCGAGAGTTTTAGTTCCGAGACCGAGACCTATAGACCGAGATTTTGAGTTTCGAAACCAAAACCTAGGTATTCGAGACCGGGACATTTTGCTTCTGAGACCAAGACCAAGACCGAGATTTTGAGTTTGGAGACCGAGACCTCCAAAATTTGGTCTCAAGACTGAGAGCTCGAGATCACAATACTGCTCCCAGCTGACCCCACTCCGAATCAAATTTGACTCCGCAGCGTATAAACATTAATTTTTTCAGTGTTTTATGTTACACTCTTCTGTTTCTTACAGAGTAACGTTCGGTTTCACCTTCCAATCCGTACTCGAGAAGCAGCGGGATATAACGACCACGGTGTCGACCGAGGTCGGGATGTTGGATCAGATTCTGATTATGACGTCACGGATGGTGTCATTGTCTAGCGAGGATAAATTGAAGGTAATTTTTATATACAACCCCCACCCCCACACAACAACCACGGACAACCCACACTTGCATTCAGTGAAGGAAGCAACTCGTTATTGATTGTTTTTTTTTATTATTATTATTAAATCATATCTTGTGAAATGTTTTAATTGCAAACATAACATGATGAAAATCATGGTTTAGTTTTAAGTTTAGTTTATTAACTGAATCACATTATTGTGGTTTGTAAGCCAGTACATATTGAAACTCGATACAGAATATTATTAATGAAATGTGTATAATGACAATGGCAAGATCAATTACAAAGCATTGTAAAATTGTTTTAAAAAGACAAACTTTGGTCAACAACAATTGAAAACGTTGGAAGAACCTGTTGTAGGTAAACAGTTTTGCTTACAGACAGACAACGCCAATTAAATTATTTATATAAACATATGTATAGGTTAATGTAAGAAGGTGCACTACCAATGGTATTGAAGTTTAGTCCCTTGAATTATGTTTCACATTGCAAAATTTCCGATAATCTTTATAAGGATATGTTGCCTTTAAAGACCGTAAATTAATATTCAGATATTTCGTTATCTTACCACGAATAAAACGTTTAAATATTTGTCCCTTTAGAATCATTTTTCCTTTCACTCACTTCAGATTCTGAACCATTTCAAAATATTCCTCGCGTACAGTCCTACAAATACAATCATAAAATGGATGTTTACACATTACTCATCGCCGTTTATTTATATTACTTCAAACAACTCTTGTTTAAAACTTTTACCCAAGTTATGTAAATCTCTACTGTGCTACAATAGAAACGAGCATCCGTCTATTTCAGTTCTGCTTATAACAGCAGCCTTCTGCATCAGTAGTATTATCTGTAATGTACTTAATCAGCTTATTTTATTCCGGTCACATTAATGCTTTGTATATTTATTTCTCGTGTCATTTTAATTTGACATTGAAAAATAATTTACTTTGGAACATTTCAAATGTTTTCTGAATTATATTCCTGTAAATTGAACTTATCTATGTTGTTTTTACAAAACCTATGTTATTGTTACGAAATTGAAGTTACTGTTCATGTTATCGTTACGAAAAAAAAATAAATGTAGAAAATAAAACCATTTCAAATAAACAAACAAGCATTGCACACAACCTCCGTGTATGATTAATACTGTGTAAAAAGTGCCGTGTCATTTTTATACAATCATTTCAGCGAGGAGGTGGTGTTCCAAAGTTCTTTTCCTTGCAAAAGAATTAACAACTTTATAGAATCAATAAGCATGTCTGGAATATAAACCTATCCAAGGTGGCCGCGGCAGCCTCATCAATATCATATTCAGATAATTTGTTATCTTAAAAGGAGTCCGGACAATTCTGATGGTTACATCACCATTATCCGATGCATTCCTTAAGGCGTCTCATTTCGAATAGCCCCTTCTCATTCTAGACGAAATAATAACTTATGCCCTCAGGCTGGGCTCAAGCTTCTGACCGCCCTTTAACTTTCCACATAACAGAAATGGGACAATGATAATCTAACATCAGTTTTTCAAAAACATCCACACAAACATCATCCACGGGGAGCAGAATTCACCGGATGCTAATACATAATCAATAGAACTAGCACTAGCACAAAACCCCCTCTTCCCCTTTTCAGCACCCCTGTGCATTTTGACACAACGAAATCTATTTCGACCATTATTATTGACTGAGCGATCAATATTAAATCTTGTAGCACAAAAGACGAAATTCTCTAACTTATCTTTATTTTTACGTCATCACTTAAATGACCAAAATCCGTCGCCGCTTAAACAGTATCTTTAAAAAACAAAGTTATCTAACAACAGCATTTCGAGCATGAACATCTCCATCTAATTGACAAACTGAACCCATACCGTTTTCAATCCAACGAAATCATCAATTATTCGCTCATACCACTCATCATAAAATTATCTATATCATGGGAGGGATATACACCGGACATAATAAAAGGAAAAATGTAGGAGTGTCTAACTTAATCAAAATAAAAGGTATTTGGAACTACTACGTAGATTTGAAAATAGGAAGCATATATTCAAATGATCAAGTCGTGAATACCACGTAAAGAATGCAAATGGCGTTTTTGTTTCTTGTTGACAAAACTACAATGAAAAAATGGTTAATAAGAGAGCTTTACAGTAACAGGCAGACCGAGTTCCACTGTAATAAACGAATTTTGTCAAGGTCTCAGTTAAGTTCCGAGAAATTTATAATATTCCCTTAACCAGAACTTATAAATCTGTTGCGAGATTGAATACTCAAATTCTAACGTTAGATGCACTGAAATGAATTTGACTGCATACGGATAAGAATGTAACGCTTTCTGTAAAGTTTTTAGTGTTGACAGTAAAAAAAAAAAAGCCTGTTACCCTACTTGCATTGTCTTGTTTTATTCTTTACAAAACGAATTATTACCCAGAGTGTTGCTGTATATATAGTTAATATCACAACTCACAATGTTGGTCATTTTCGACACAATGTTTGAACAATATGTTTCTTTGGTTAGGACTCGTTGTCTTTGGTCATTCGACTTGTGCATTTTACTGGTCCTTTCATTGAAAGAGAAATATTTCGCCCTTTGTCCATGTCCCACGCCCTTTAAAAAAAACTACTACTGCCTAATCTTTTACTTAGCCTTAATCCTTAAGCTTAAGTATCTAACATGTTTGAAATTAACGCCTTATTTAGTTTTCTATTTGGTCAACATTATAGGGTACTTGGGGCGATTTCCTTGTAGGAGGTACTGTGCATTTTCTAAGGGGTAACCCAGCACCCCAGCTCTCAGGGGCCTATGGAACATCCCTGATAATTCAATTATTCTAGGGGGTGCTGCATGTGCCCCCTATAAAAAGTTGGGGTTGCTGCAGCCTGCATGCACCCTCAGTACTCCGGCTGCCAAGGGGCCTGCAATACACTGTTTATAAAACTAATTCCCCAAGTTTCGTTATTGTTTTAATTATCTGTCAAATCGTTAGAGTTTGAGTTTATTTTCTTCTGCATCACAAAACCAATGCACAAAGAATATGCAATATTGAGAGTTTCACATTACATAACAAAACAGTACTATATGATAGTGCTACATATAATATTATGAAAGTTGCTTTGATATGATTATAAACATGAGAATATAGTTTTAACAATTAGTACGTTTGTTATGTGAATTGGTGCTAACATAATAAATTGTGTTTGTCAATTTTACAGAAGATGGACTGTCATCATAAGCATGCTTGAGTGAATGACAGCCCAAAAATATATGTTCATATGTATAAAAATTTATGTTATATGTGTGAATTAATTATACACAATTATATAATTTTTATTTTGATCAGGTGTATTCCCTCGTCAAGACGGAGATCATCTCTATCATGCAGCAGATCACCGGACGACGCGGAATGAGTTCCAAGGACTATCAGGACCCGTACTCACCGGGTCAGATCTGGTCCGTCATCGACGTGATACATGGCGATGGCAAGAAACTCGACGAACGTGATCTCCCGCTTCTGGTAAAAAAAAAGATACTTGCGGAAATTATCTTCAGAAATTTCCTTCTCGTATTAACTGTCAACCACATCGAGAACCAAATATGTTATTTGGTCTTTGTGCAACCCTAAAAGCTTGGCTGCCCAATATGAGATGAGATATCATACGCGCTGTGTGGGTTTTCTATATGAGTCCAAGGTTTTTGGACTCTGTACCTGAATGTCGTCAATACGCATGCCCTGGCGTTGACCTAACTAGTCTGTTATATGAAAACATGGAGTACTTTTGGCTTACATGAGACAGGATACTGAATTTTTCGATACAGTAAGGGGACAGATTTGGAAAAGACTGTGAAAACAATAATAACGGCATTTGATTCTCTTTCTGTTTCTATTTCATGGTCTTACTCCAATCGAGCTGAAACATATTTTGCTTGAGTTCTTGTCGCCCAACAGTACCTTCAAACTTCTAACTCGATCAATAAATTTGTGTATTAGACGATGGAAGAATTCATTTTCATATTCGGTGAAGGATCCACAGTTGTAAATCTGGGAGAGAGTGATAACAATTTTTTAAGAGTGGTTGAACAAATGTGCAAATGTCCCGCTAACAAAGTTTCAATATCATTTCGCCAAGAAGCGAAAAATTTCACCCATCTAAAAAGAAATAGTATATTCTGGCCTAGTTCACTTCATATAAAACTATATAGGGACTTAGACTAAGTGAGAGGCAGAGATAAGTAATTGTATTTTGTTTTATTTTCAGGATAAGATTATCTCGAACATGCAGGAGTTGGCAGCGTGTGGGACCTCTCGTCACATGGTCCTCCGGTACTCCATCCATCCTCTCCTGTGGGTCTTCCTCGAGATGCTGGGGTTCTTCTCCTTCCTGGGTGTCATGTTAATCAGGGTAAGATGATAATGATGATGATGATGATGATGACGATGATGATGATGATGATGATGATGATGATGATGATGATGGTAATGATGATGATGATGACGACGACTGATGATGATGATGATGATGATGATGATGAAGAAGAAGATGATGATGATACTGACGATAATGACGATGATAATAGAAATAGTATCATTTCTTTACATCTTACTCATAATGTTTATAAAATATCCCAGGAAAGCTATAGTAGTAAAAATGTATAGTACAAAAATACGTATGCTTGATGTTCTTTCTTCCAAAACAAGGATGATATTTTTTTTACATCAAAAAAGCTAATAATCATACGCGAAGCTTCGAGGGAATTTCGCTGGCTAGTTCCCACCTGCATAAGTGCTTAGCTGCCCCTTCCCAGGAAAGCTATAGTAGTAACAATGTATAGTAAAAAAAATACGTATGCTTGATGTTCTTTCTTCCAAAACAAGGATGATATTTTTTTTTACATCAAAAAAGCTAATAATCACACGCGAAGCTTCGAGGAAATTTCGCTGGCTAGTTCCCACCTGCATAAGTGCTTAGCTGCCCCTTCCCTCTTTCAAGTCCTAACTATGAATCTATCATGAATTTACCCGTTCCGTATGGGAAATTCCAAGAACATGAATCGGTGAGTGCTTAAATAATTTTTTAACAATGAGCAGATAATGAAATGATGACTTTCATTTTGTTTCCATATCTCTCCAGACTGGCTCGTATCGTATGAACCTAACAATGTGTATCATCACCGTGTTCTCCATCAGTCTGTTGTGCTACGTTGTAGGAGACCTCGATAATCCTTTTAGTGGTTACTTCAGGGTAAGATTGTGTGTTTGTTCGTTTTTATGCGTTTGTTTCTAATTTAATCACTGGATGATTTAGTTGGTGAAATAGTTAATCAGATATTTATTTTGATTGATTGATTGATTAATTGAATTGATTGATTGATTGATTGATTGATTGATTGATTGATTGATTGATTGATTGATTGAATTGATTGATTGATTGATTGAAACAGTTATTAGGTTGGTCGGGAGCCAGTATCCGATGTGCCAAAAATGAAAGCCAAGAAGGAAAGAAAGAAAGAGTGAAAGAAAAACAAAGAAAACGAGAAAGAAAGGGATGAATTAATTAGGGGAAAATATATAAAAGGATACATACCTATAGGAAGATAGAAAGAAAGACAAAAAGAAAGAACAGAATATAAAAAGAAGCAAAGAAGAGAAAATAGGTAGCTGGATTACTAGGTATTTAAAACAAATAGCGTAAATAACTTTACATGTGCAAACAAGAGAAAGAAAAAGTCAATATGTCAAAACGATGGAGACGGCCAGGAATATCATACGATTCTTGCTCTCCCAATGAAGTGGGTGACCGTCCTATCCCCTTCTTTTAAAACTTTTAATTCCACGATTGTCATACATAACGTGCATATCGCTGCATCTCATTACTTTCATCCAGGTCAATCTGAGCACCCTCTGGCACCTTGTAGGAAAATCGCAGCACTACCACCATCAGGAGCAGCACAAACAGACAGCGGCTTGCCAACGAACAACCTTCATGTCAGCCACCACCCTGCCCGCCAAACCTGGGGTCGCTGCCCACTGTCAACTCCACCATCTTAGCCAACGAATTCCAAACATGATATTAATAAGGGTCTCATTATTTCAGGTCGTTGAGAGGCCTGGCATAATCCACAAAGTAGCACTTGCAAGAAAACAAAGTATGAAATTTAAGAAACCCACACAACAGGAAGACACAGCCCGGGCGAAGATTAAAAAACTGTCTAAACAGCAGCACATATTCTTTACTTTACATGGTAGGTAGTAAAAGCAGATGAAGAAAACACAGACCAGAAAACTATATTGTAGTGTTTCTATCTAATTTTTGATGAAAATCTCACTTAACAAATCAACAAGAACAAAGATTGAATGTTTACGTTCGTAGTTGTTGTTCGTCTATTCTGTTTGTTTTATATCTCTGACTATATGGTATAAAATCAAAACAAAAAGCTTAGATAATATTCGGAACTGTGAGAATGTTGTTTAACAATACAAGGCCGTGTATAACGAAACAAATATGAACATACGCTCAGATAACAAAATATTTTAAGAAACTTCAAGAAAACTGTTGAACATAGTTTTTTTTTCAAAGTAATCGGGGATTAACTTTCAGGATAAAACAGTGATCGATATGGGCTATATGTGATACTGCAAGAGAGATGCAATTATATTATTTCTTGCAATAAATTGCAGTGATGTGAATAGATTATTATTTCTCAAATTTTGAGAAACTATCGAATTAAGTTTACTTTTTATCAAAATAAGTGAATTGTTTTATTTAGTTGATTTATTAATATCTATTGATATTTTTAGAATTTAGAAAATGTATTCTTAATTTTCACATCTTTGAAGAATTAGCTACTTTTGTTGTAATGGAAGCATTAACATGATTCCTGGAGCTAACTTAGAGTCTCGTAGAGATATTGACCATTAGATTATCAAAGTATAAAGTGTTAATGTCTAGATGAGTTTTAAAAACGAAATTGCCATATTTCTTACCATTTGTAAGTTCATCAAAGATGTAAGTATTCTGTTACGTGAACATGAATTTTATATGGCTTTAATGTTAGATTCATAAAATGATTAGATTCATGAGTATTTCGAAGAGGCCTTTATGCAACCCCCTTCGGAAACGCACGCTCTCAGTTTTTCTGATTGTGGTATAGGTCACGAATAGAAGTTAGCTTCTGTTATACACCGTTCTTCTAATGTCTTGGCTCATAACTAGACAATTTAGACAATTTCTAACTGGAAGAAATCCTCAGTTTAGGACACAGTGATACGAGAATCAAGTCCATAATGTTTAAAGTTTCTGCTGCATGTGGAAATTTCACAGCCAAACATTTCTACTTTGCTGTACAATCAGAAACACTGCTGTGATGTACACAAGTTGCT
>JZLH01S0481631.1:26619-39207 GCA_001188425.1 Eucidaris tribuloides
AATTCCCAAACAAACCATATTAGATGACAAAAAAGTATCAATTCTCTTCTTTTTCGCATGTTTAGGGACATATTTCAAGCGTTAATTTTTTGCTTAGTCATTGGGTTGGCTTTCTTCTAGATTATTTGGCGTTTTATGCCAAGCTCCAAATACACCTATCAACAATTATTCTATTTGAAATAGTTCCACCCACTCAGCTGCACTTTGATGTTTCATATCTGTTTGCAGTGAATTTTTTGTAAATCATTTTCATTCGGCTTTTATGCCTCCGCCAAACAAGTTGCCGGAGGCACGATGTTTTCGGCGTTGGTGTGCTGGTCGTGCATGCGTGTCCCATCGTCCGTTACCGGATCTCGTTACCGCCGCATAACTGAGAACCCCCAATTTGGATTTTCGATGTAACTAGGAGCCAAGTTATGCTACTATGAGCCACCAATGCACTGATTAGGATTCTTGAGCTGAAAGGTCAAAGTCAAAGGTCACTGCGGCCTTAAATATGTCTGCATTTGGGCTCGTTACCCACGATACATTAAGATCGGCTGTCGGATTTTCATGTAACTTGGGGCTGAACGTACTGCATTATTGAGGCCCACAATGGAACTGCTCAGATTTTGGAGCTGAAAGCGTCAAAGGTCAAAGGCTCACACGGGCCCTTACAAATATGTCTTGATATTGCGCTCGGTTACCATGATAACTGAGAACGCAGTCAAGATTTTATGTTACTTGCGGTGAAGCATGTATTATGAGGCACCAAATAAACTGATTACATTTTGGAGCTCAAAGGCGTCAAAGGTTCACGGGGCCTTAAATATGTTCGATTTTTTTGGCTCGTTACCACGATTTACTGATAGTGGCTGGTCGGCTTGTCATATAACTTTGGGCTGAAGTATGAACTATGCACTGCAACAATGAACTGCATTGATCTTTGGTGTGAAAGGTCACAAGGTCAAGGTCACAGGGCCAAAATGCATCTGATTTTAGGCCTTCGCTCCCTACCACGACTACTTGAACTGGCATGTGGATTTTGATGTAACTTGCGGCTGAAGTATGTATTATTACGGACAAATGACCTGATTAGTTTTTGGAGTGAAAGGTCAAGGTCACAAGCGCCTCATACCATGTCTGATTTGGGGCTCATTACTATGTTAACTTAAAGAATGGCTGGCTCCGATTTTGATGTAGCTTGGGTGAAGTATGTATTAATAAGGCACAATGAGCTGATCAGATTCAGGCGTTAAAAGGTCAAAGTCGGCAGGTCACAAGGACTCCATACTTAGCGTGCTTTACCATGATAACATGAGAACGGCTTATCGGACTATTCGATGCTAACTTGGGGAAGTAAGTGTTATAAGGCACCAATAAATTGCATCCATATTTTGGTTGAAAGCGTGCAAAGGTCAAAGGTCACGAGGCCCCCATACTTACATGTCTTTACCACGATAACTTGACGAGACGTCTTGTCAGAGACTTCGGTTGTCAACTTGGCGTGACAGTATGTATTATGGGCATTGATGGAGATTTTTCAGAGTGAACGGTCAAATGGTCACAATGCCACCGAAACATTTCAAGTTTAAATTGCACCCGGGGTGCTGCGCAGGCATACGCCCATCGGCTGCGCGCAGCCGAATTGCTCTAGTTACATTATTGTGTAAGAATATTTGGAAAGTGGTTACTACTGCTTACCATTTTTCTAATCCTGACTGCCGTTGGTAAACTGGCAGAGATTCAACATAGAGCGTGATTGCATGTCAGACATTTTTAGACTGAGCACTTCATCCAATCAGAAGCTTACAAGATCATATCCCGTCACACCATCAAACTATATGGTTGGTGCAATTAACTTCTGGCAAAACACAAAACTGCTGCTTAGAGAGTTTATCTGTTGTTTGGTGTTGTGTATTGTCATTCATTGTGCCAGCTGAATCATTAATAAATGAGGTTGGAAGTGTCAAATGTTATGATTAAAGAGATGCAGCTCGTTATATAGATTGTTTCACTGCAATTAACACATTCTCACATTGGAGTGTACACATTAATTTCCTCGATTCACTGAAACCGTGTCAAGGCCCTGCACAATGGTTGTGCCACTTCTACTTCCTGTTGAAATATTCTAGCCCAGTTGCCTGTGATGCGATCAGGATCTAATTCATTCACAAATAGAATCTTCCCACACCCTACGAGGGCAACTGAAAACATTTTGAGCCTACACAGAAAGAACTTAATGATTGAAGATCAAATTGGCTCCAAAAAAATTGTTCACATATCTGCCCAATCTTCCCTTTGGGGATTGTCTTGTATCTTGGACTTAGATATCAAATTATGACAATTCTATACATTACATGTAGCATCAAAATTTCCTACAGTGTATACAATATCATGCAGATATACCATTTATCTATCTGATACACCTGTTTTATCTATCTCCTTTTTAGCATTGGATGCGCATATGGAAGATAGATTAGCTGTAGATACATATGAATATAGATAGATACAAATACATGTAGATAAGCAACAGATAGAGATAATGATATAGATATAGATATTTAGATATAGATATATAGATTCCTAGGATATTATAGACCATAATTCCACTTTTTAACAAGAATAGGATTAAATCATCAGAATTGTACAGCTTATTGTTAAGCTGTGCACAAAATTAATGTGCTATGTGCCTTACGAGACTGTGGTGATTAACCTGTTGCCTCTGAGATTCTGAAAATTCCATAGACGTTAACACAGGCACATCCGGTTCCAGTAGCAAAGGGTTTGCTACATTTCATCTTGTTTTGCGCGGTCATTTAATTTGGGAACACACAAGTCCTATGCCATCCATTTGTATATTTTTTATATGTTCAGCAGTTCATCCATTTTAATGTAAAGCTGTACCCCTTCTTCATTGCTGATTGATGTGAAGCTATTTGGTTCACATTTCGTTATTGCGCCATTTTCGCGAATGAATCATTTGCATTATCAGAAATGCCCATTAACTCTTTCCCTTCCACTGTTTTGCCTGCTGTTCTTATTATTTCATAATTTTTATCACAACTTTATTGATGTTACATTTTGTATGGCCATGAAAACATGACACACTTAAGCCAAGATAGATGTATTTTGGGGTGAGTCTGAAAAATTTGTTTCAAGTTAGTTGCTGCATTCTCTGCCATGTCAATTAAACATTGAGTACCTTCAAATTGGCTTATTTTAAAAATGAAATGATTATGCTGCCAGTACAGTTCTGCTGTATTTCATAGTTTTATCAATTCTGCATTGGAAAAACAAAGCCTTCCGGTCATTATCGACCTGGATTTATACTCTCAGAAAAAAGAATATGACACTCAAGCGGTTAAGTTTAAAAAACTATCAACAGTATGAAATAATTTGTCGTAAATTGAAAGGAATTTTCTACTTACGTGGACCATACCAGCGCATTTGTGGCTTAATAAATTTGATTGCGGCAATTATCAAATACGCACCCATCAGTCGTGCAAGCTGAGCGTCTTTCAAGCGTCCCAAATGATTACTTTATCAGTTTTAGGAAAATGAGCCTGCGTAGCCATGCTCTGTGGAGTAGAAACATTTTTATTGATATGAGCCGCGTATGTCCACTAGTAGGCCAAACTTAGAACAAAACAAAAAAACTGGGAATAGATAAGGAAATTGCATTAGAGCTTTTTGTAAACTCACTCACAGGGGCAAGGCCGCGGATCCAAGGCGTATTTGTCATATCTGCAACATTCACTTTTTGTACTCCAAAACTTATGGCAAGATGTAAAATTATTGATTAAATAGGTAACTGTGAAAAATCAAGTCTTAAAATGCTTGTGTGTGTGTTGGGGGTGGGGAAGGGCGGTGTGTGGGAAGAGGGGTGGCACCTCAAGTCATTATTACTGTGGCACACAATTTTACACATGAATTATAACATAGAATTGATTGCTATGTTATTTACATTGTTTGTACATAACTGATTGTTACCACCAATTTTTATTTAAAAAAATTTAAACTTGAAACAGTATGAAGATAATAATACAGTAGATTTGACATATGCTTTCTGGTGATTTTGAAATAGAATTTTAGGTAAATTTTGAGGCCACTAAGGCATGGTTTATTGAGTACCCTGTGCTGGTTTAATTAGAGGTTAGACCTATGCTAACCTATCTGTCGATCATTGAGATCTTGCTCAGAGTATATTTTCCACACCTTCGATGTTTGTGTCTTGATTGTATTACTGTAAAACCAGAAATTTAGCTGTGAGTATTTAACTTTCTGTGAATTTGTGAGGAGTCGAGATTTTGCCAAAAGTATGCACGCAAAAGCTTGTGTTACACAAAAAAAAAATGCACGTTACAGACCGTGTGCTCGCTTACAAGTCAATGACTTGACATATAAAGTACTAACTGTTGTTAGTAATAGTTGTGTCCGGGCTCACTTACGGAGGTCGCCAATGCACTCTCTTCTGTTCGTAAAATGGTGTTTTCAGAGTCATCATACAACAAATATTTTTTCTGTAATTGTTGTGATAATTATTGATACCAAATGCTTGGAAGTCAACATACATTGCAAAACCGGCGGTACTAGATATGGTTAAGTGCCCTAAATCTGCATGGGGTTCCTAAATCTGCACATCGCCGATATTTCACGTACTGCGTGGAGAACATGGCCGCGTTCTGTGTTCTACGCATGACTAAGAGTAAACCGCTTCTAACATTCGCCGTGCAGAGGTAAGAATGAATGTGTGGCCCAAAACCGGAAGGTTTTCACACTTTTAAATTTTTTCCATATAATTTCAATGGAAGTTAGTGTTATTTTAAAAGCAGAATCTTTACATTTGACAACTTTCAGTCTTCAAAAGCAGGATTTTTTTATTAAATCACTGCTGCAATGTCTTCCTTGGCACGTGTCTGAAATACACTAGTGGCTTTACCAGCTGAAATATTGAACAATTTCTCAACAGGTGGCGTAAATGTACTGTCGCGTAAAAAGACTCACATCGGACCAGACAATAAAGTTGAATATTAACGGCTGCTTGATTATGATAAAGATGCATGATTGATGATGCATGAACATGATTTAAAGATGATGGTAATGATGATGATGATAATGACGATGGATGCTATATGATGGTGGTCGTGGTGATATTGAAGATTGATGATGATTGCCTTGCTGATGATGATGGGTGGTCAATGTGATGGTTATGGAAAGTGGATTGTGATAGTAAATGCACTTAATAATTGAAATAAGGATGATGCGGTTATTTTAATGACAATTAATTGGCGCTTAATGTGAGAAATGCAATGATGCTGACATGATAAGGTGCGTCATTGTTGAGGCATGACGGTGTGATGATGATGGACAAATATGATAATAAAACTCGTATCATTTATTATTAAAATGAAATGACAAGAAACAAGCTGATTTGACTTTTATTAATATTTCTTGCTCTTACATCCATTTCTCTTCGCCCTAAACTAATTGGCCATTATTACCGCCCGCAATATTCAAAAGTAAACCACGCAATGAAAGCATTAAGATTGATTTCAACTGGGATGCCCATTAATACAGAAGCAATAGAACATAAGAGAGATGTTGGAGACCCTGAATCCACCCTGAGGAGTCACCGTAAAGGAGTTCCACACCTGTGATCAGAATAGGACGGCCCACCTACATGGGACTGTCAGACTGAGAAAAGTATGCGTCGATAATCTGCGGTTTTGATTGGCAGAAATTGGATAGTGGATTTTCCTGATTGTGAGGCTAAATAGTAATCATTGTTATGCTAATAAAAAAAAAAACATTAAAAAATATCTATGTGATAATTCACTCATGATTACGTTGATAGTAAAGGTGTAATTTTCATAATTTAGTATACGAACTCATTGTTTTTTGTTTAAATTGGAACTTCACTAGAAAAGGATAAGAATATGTTACTTTCTTAATTTTCAAAATATATCTATTGCTATAAAACAATATGTGTTTAAATATGGTTACTTTTTTCAATATATTTTTCCTTAACTTCTTTCATTTATCCAAAAGCGCATCAAATGCTTAGTGAAAATGTTTACATTACAGTGGCGACTGGTCAGCAAAAAGAAGCTCACATGGAAAATCGCTGAGATCCTTCATAAAAGATGCTCATACTTACGAGAAGTCAAGCGGGGAAACTGGTAATAAACTGAGCCAAAGCCACCACGATCACAGCGACTCGACCTTATACCACAAAGAATTGGAGCCGCATATGATAGAAGATACGAATCTCCAAGACCAGCTTCAAGAATCTTCAATGTTGATGAAACTGCGCTGTTGACACCAAACATTCTTCCTCCTTGTGTTTTAAGCTTGCACAGAAAACAACCGGGCATCACCTGGTGTGGGTTCAGCAACCACCACTCTTCTGGCCTTTTGGAATGCCGACAGAGTCATTGCCACCGTTTCTGTCGTGTATGAGGGTTAAAACGTTTCTCTCCAGGCCATGATGAAAGAGGGTCTGCCTGGCACCACAGTTCGTCACCACGCGACAGCGGGCTGGAGCAATGGAGATGTGATGCAGTATTTGCGCTTACCCGTGGGCGGTACCAACTAGAAATCCGCCATTTGTTGAATTATTATTTATTTTTTAGCCACTGTACCCTGGCCTTACAAATTATGGTCAAAAGTCTATGTAATAATGTGGTGAACAACGATAACAAATTTTAGCTTCATTTGATACCCCATTTTTCGTTTAAGTTTATGCCTTTGCTTGTCCACTTGCACAGCACTCTGCATCATAACACCGATTTTCCCAGCGATCATTACTGAAGACAAATACATTTTTGAAACGCAGAGGCGCGTGCACAACGTTGCTGGTACCGGGGTACAACGCGTACCCCGGGCGGGTATTGGCCGTGCGTTGCATCATTATGTCTTCAGATGAATTCAAGAATATACTGTTCATATGTAATAAAAACATTCTATGTTATATGTGTGAATTAATTTATACACAATTATATTAATTTTATTTTGATCAGGTGTATTCCCCTCGTCAAAGACGGAGATCATCTTATCCAATGAAGCAGATCACCGGACGGACGCGGAATGCAGTTCCAAGCGGACTATCAGCGACCCGTAATTCTCACCGGGTCAGATCTGCGTCGTCATCGACGTGATACTGGCGGATGGCAAGAAACTCGAGGACGTGATCTCCCGCTTCTGGCTAAAAAAAAAGATACTAGCGGAATTATCTTCAGAAATTTTCCTTCTCGTATTAACTGTCAACCACATCGACAGAACCAAATATGTTATGTGGTCTTGTCGTGCAACCCTAAAAGCTTGCTGCCAATATGAGATAAGATATCATACGCGCTGTGTGGGTTTTCTATGAGTCCAATGTTTTTGGACTCTGGTACCGGAAATGTCGTCAGATACGCATGCCCTGGCGTGGACCTAAACTAGTCTGTTATCTATAAACATGGAGTACTTTTTCGCTTACATGTAGACAGGCATACTGGAATTTTTTCGAGTACAGATAGGGGACAGATTTGGAAAGACTGTGAAAACAATAATAACGGCCATTGATTCTTCTTTCTGTTTCTATTTCAGGTCTACTCAATCGAGCTGAAACATATTTGCTTGAGTTCGTTTGGTCGCCCAACAGTACCTTCAAACTTCTAACTTCGATCAATAAATTTGCTGCTATTAGACGATTGGAAGAATTCATTTGCATATTCTGTGAAGGATCCACAGTTGTAAAATCTGGGAGAGAGTGATAACAATTTTTTAAGAGTGGTTGAACAAATGTGCAAATGTCCCGCTAAACAAAACAAGCTGTTCAATATCATTTCGCCAAGAAGCTCAAAAATTTCACCCATCTAAAAAGAATAGTAATATTCTGGCCTAGTTCACTTCATATAAAACTATTATAGGGACTTAGACTAAGCTGAGAGGCAGAGATACATAATTGTCATTTTGTTTTATTTCAGGATTAAGATTATCTCGAAACTGCAGCAGGAGTTTGGCAGCGTGTGCGACTCTCGTCAACATTGGTCTCGGGTACTCGCATCCATCCTCTCCTGTGGTCTTCCATCGGATGCTGGGGTTCTTCTCCTTCCTGAGGTGTTCATGTTAATCGGAAAGTGTAAGAGATGATGATGATTGATGATCGATGATTGATGGGACCCGGATGATGATGGATGATTGGATGATGATGATGATGATGGTAATGGATGACTGATGATGACGCGACGATGATTGGATGATGATGATGTGATGATGCAGAAGAAGATAGGATTGGATGAGATTACTGACGATAATCTGACGATGTAATTAGAAATTAGCCTATACTTCTTTTACCATCTTACTCATTAATGTTTATAAATATCCGAGGAAAAGCCACCTTATAGTAGTAAAAATTCGTATAGCCCTACACCAACACAATCACGTAGCGTGATCGTTCTTCTTCCAAATAACAAGGATGATATTTTTTTACATCAAAAAGCTAATAATCATAACGCGAAGCTTCGATGGAATTTCGCTGGCTATTCCCACCTGCATTAAGTGCTTAGCTGCCCCTTCCAGGAAAGCTATAGTAGTAACAATGTTAATAGTAACAAAAAAATACGTGATGCTTGATGTTCTTTCTTACCCAAAAACAAGATTGATATTCTTTTTTTTTTACATCAAAACAAGCTAATAAATCACCCGCCGAAGCTTCAGAAATTTCGCTGGCTAGTTCCCACCCTGCATAAGGGCCTTAGCTGCCCCTTCCCTCTTATCAAGTCCTAACTATGAATCTATTCATCGATTTACCGTTCCGGATGGGAATTCCAAGAACATGAATCAGTGAGTGCTTAAATAATTTTTTAACACTATGAGCAGATAATTGAATGATGACTCTTCATTTTTGTTCCATATCTCTCCAGACTGGCTACGTATCGTTATAACCCTAACAATGTGTATCAATCACGTGTTTCTCCATCAGTCTGTTGCTTGCTACTTTTGTAGCGAGACCTCGATAATCCTTTAGTGGTTACTTCAGGGTAAGATTTGGTTGTTGTTCGTTTTATGCGTTTGTTTCTGAATCTTAATCACTGTGATGATTTAGTTAGCGTGAATAGTTAATCAGAGATTTATTTGATTGTATTGATTGTATATTGAATTGATTGCATTGATTGATTATTGCATGCATTGATTGATTGATTGATGATTGTGATTGATTGATTGATGCTGATGTTGTATATGCGAATTGATGATTGCCGATTGAACAGTTATTAGGTTTGGTCGGGCAGCCTGTATCCGAGTGTTGCCAAAATGAAAGCGGCAGATAGGCACAAGAAAAGAAGAGTGAAGAAAAACATAAGAAAAACGAGAAAGAAAGGGAACATGAATTAATTAGGGGAAAAATATATAAAACGGATACATACCTATCAGGAACGATTAGAAAGAAAGAACAAAAAGAAAGAACAGAATGATAAAAGAAGCAAAAGAAGGAGAAAATAGGTAGCTGATTACTAGGTATTTAAGAACAAATACGCTAATAACTTTAACATGTGCCAAGACAAGGGTAGAAAGGAAAAAGTCAATATGTCAAAAACGATTGGAGACGGCCAAGGATACATATACGATTCTTGCTCTCCCAAATGATAGTGAGGCTGACCGTCCTATTCCCCTTCTTTTAAAACTTTTATTCCACGATTGTCATACATATACGTGCATATCGCCTGCATCTCGATGTACTTTCATCCAGTCAAGTCTGAGCACCCTCTGGCACGCTTGTAAGGAAATCGCAGCACTGACCACCATCAAGGAGCAGCACAAACAGACAGGGCTTGCCAACAACAACCTTTCATGTTCAGCACCACCTGCCGCCAAACCTGGGCGTCGCTGCCACTGTCAGAACTCCACCATCTTAGCCAACGAATCCAAACATGATATTAATAAGGTCTCATTATTTCAGGTCGTTGAGAGGCCTTGCATAATCCACAAAGTAGCACTTGCAAGAAACAAAGTATGAAATTTAAGAAACCCAACAACAGGAAGACACAGCCGGGCGCAGATTAAAAAACTGTCTAAACCAGCAGCACATATTCTTTACTTTACATGGTAGGTAGTAAAGCAGATGAAAGAAAACACAGACCAGAAAACTATATTGTAGTGTTTTCTATCTAATTTTTTGATGAAAATCTCACTTAACAAATCAACAAGACAAAGATTGAATGTTTACGTTCGTAGTTGTTGTTCGTCTATTTTGTTTGTTTTTATATCTCTGACTATATGGTATAAAATCAAAACAAAAAAGTTAGATAATATTCGGAACTGTGAGAATGTTGTTTAACAATACAAGGCCGTGTATAACGAAACAAATATGAACATACGCTCAGATAACAATATTTTAAGAACTTCAAGAAAACTGTTTGAACATAGTTTTTTTTTCAAAGTAATCGGGTATTAACTTTCAAGGATAAAACAGTGATCGATATGGGTACTATATGTGATACTGCAAGAGAGATGCAATTCATATTATTTCTGCAATAAATTGGCAGTGATGTGAATGAGATTATTATTTCTAAATTTTGAGAAACTATCGAATTAAGTTTACTTTTTTATCAAAATAAGTGAATTGTTTTTTTATTAGTTTGATTTATTTAATAATCTATTGATATTTTTAGAATTAGAAAATGTATTCTTAATTTTCACATCTTTGAAGAATTAGCTCACTTTTGTTGTAATGGAAGCATTAACATGATTCCTGGAGCTAACTTAGAGTCTCGTAGAGATCATTGACACATTAGATTATCAAAGTATAAAGTGTTAATGTCTAGATGAGTTTTTAAAAACGAAAATTGCCATATTTCTTACCATTTGTAAGTTCATCAAAGATGTAAGTATTCTGTTACGTGAACATGAATTTTATATGCTTTAATGTTAGATCATAAAATGATTAGATTCATGAGTATTTCGAAGAGGCCTTTATGCAACCCCCTTCGGAAACGCACGCCTCTCATTTTTCTGATTGTGGTTATAGGTCCACGAATAGAAGTTAGCTTCTGTTATACACCGTTCTTCTAATGTCTTGGCTCATAACTAGACAATTTTAGACAATTTCTAACTGGGTAAAGAAATCCTCAGTTTAGGACACAGTGATACGAGAATCAAGTCCATAATGTTTAAAGTTTCTGCTGGCATGTGGAAATTTCACAGCCAAACATTTCTACTTTGCTGTACAATCAGAAACACTTGGCTGTGATGTACACAAGTTTGCTGTGCAGCGTGCAGCTTTCTATGGGTTCGTATTCTATCAGGGTCATACTTTGTTTTAATACTGATAATTGAAAGCTTGTTTCTTCTCGAGTAAACAAATTCAAGATGAATCCTTTTAGTCGAAGTAATTATACACTCTAGTTGGTTGATATTTATATAGTATTGGATGGCTTTGCGGTGGACACAAGAAAATATTGTACGACTTGTGACAAATATCGGACGAGTCGCAAACGAGTCCGATATTTTCATAAGGAAAATAAGCCATCCAATATTATCATTATTATCTTAATCCACTAAAAAAAATCAAATTAGAAATTTATCAGAATCCTCTGCAAATCATAGAGTCTGCCAATGGCAGCTCACTGATTTTATTATTCGTGAGACAACGTGTTATTCTTCTTATCCCTTAGAATTCACATCTGTTCTCTTAATTTAGTAAATTAAGCAAAACAAGCACATCAGAAGTAACAATATAATGTGTATCATTTTAAAATCCTGGTCAGTTATACGTTATTTAAATGGAAACCTGGATCAACTTGATAGCCACACACATCAGTCAGACACTGACAAATACAAAAGTTCCTGGATGCATACATTTTTCCTTACTGTACGACATTTATATAATATTGGATGGCTTTGAGGTGGACACAAGAAAATATTGTATGCCTTGTGACAAATATCGGACGAGTCGCAGACGAGTATAATAAGGAGTACAATATTTTCTGTGTCCACCGAAAATAAGCCATCCAATATTATCATTATTATCTATATCCTCTCGAAAATTATCAAAATTAGAATTTAATGAAATTCTGTATAAATCATCGACCATTTCAATGGCGACCACTGCCCGCACTGACTCTATTCTTCGTCTGACAACTTATAATTCTTATTTGACATAAATCACACCTTCCTCTGTAATTTAGTTAATTAAGCAAGACAAGCATTATAGTAACAAAATAGGATGATTTCTGGGGGGAAATGGTTGATTCTATAATACGTTATTTGTGTGGAAAACTTGATAAACTGGGGCCGTATTCTGAAAATGCAGTTGTGGTTACTACAGGCCCTTTCTACAATATATGTGATGCTTAGATGACCTGGTACGTTAGCGATCGTTATTCATTTCAAACAGTAATACAATCCGTCATAACACCTCTTCAAGTCTGCCAAAGTAAATATTCAACTTATCATCAGCTCCGTTTTCACGACCTGGTTATTCTTTAAAATATAAACTGTAGGTAACCCGACGTTTCATTGAATCTGAAAGCTATCTTTCGTTTTTATGGCTTATATTACAACAGAAATATAACGTTAGAAAGTATGACCAAATGTTCCCCCCCCCCCTCAATAACCACGAAA
>JZLH01S0481631.1:48135-61459 GCA_001188425.1 Eucidaris tribuloides
CCCCCCCCCAATAAACAAAAACTGATCTAAAAGCTCCTTTGTCCAGAAGAAAATATTAAATAGTGCCCTCTTTTTGACTCAAATGATAACAATGGGGGCATCAATATTTCCCATAATGTAATGTTCACTGTAATTCACTTAGTTGTGTAATTAGTGCAGAGAGGTGCCTGTATTTCAAGACTACTTTCTTGTCCTCTTTGCAGTTTAATTGCTCCATGACAGTGCTCCTTTAACCCTACATGTATGTTCCATAATTCACTTCCCTGCAACTCTGAGAACTGTGCATACAACCAAAATCTTCACTAGTATATTTATGATACAAGTTTTACAGGCTAGTCGATTGTTCAATTGACACGTTTGAAATATAACCACAATTTCATTACCAGCAGAATCACAAATCACATTACACAGGTAACCCAACCCATACTATGATTTGTAACTGTGATACGATATATTTTTGATTATGACAGCAACATGTTTGTGAATTCATATATTTTTTTTATTACTATTATTTCACTTTATCACATGTAACCAGAAATCACGCCAGAAATATCATCGTCTTGTTCTTATCACATGGTGCTGCACAATAACTTGTGTAACCATATTTACAAGAGTTAGTTTCGTTGTGCACCTGGCAGAGTGTTGGTAGCAAATGCTCTAAGCAAAATGTTGTTAACAGTATATTGTCTCTAAATTGAAAATAAAGAAACTTCATTCCATATTTCTGCCTAACATACTGACAGAAGGACCTGAAAGACCACAATACTTTGATTTCATGTGAAATAAGCCAATGGTTTTCATGTTACAAGCAATTTACTGTTAACAACATTTTGCTAAGAGCATTTGCTTACGACATTCTGCCAGGCGCACGACGGTTAATGTACATTAACATTACACGTCATTATGGTAATATGACTTGTGCACATGTAACCGAGTCAGAATAACACATGCTACGCGAAAAAAGCCCTTAGCACCATAGACATACCGAGTTTTGATTCAGTGTTAATGGCCTTTGTCCATGCATGTGACAAAGTGTGCAAAAAAAGTACTTGGAATGTATTGGCTTTGACAAGCTATCTGGTCAGCACTATTTACTTACCTATACAAAGAGACAATTGATGACATTGCAATTTGCTTGCAACAGTGATGCCACAAACACAAACGATACTGATTTGAAATACACTGTACATGCATTTGTAGCTTCATATTTATTCAATCATTTTGACAGAATATAGTCTACTGGTATACATGTTGAGCATCGTTTGAAAGTGCCACAGAATATTGTTCAACGTTTGGAGAGTAGTGTCAGCCTCAGAAAGCTGTTACATTTTACACATACACGGTCTAAAAAATAAAGAAATCCTGCACACAAAAGTTGTATACAAATTTTTCATGTACAGTGAAACCTGTCTAACTATAGTGGCCACCATACACAGGTGGCTGCTATACACAGGTTCTTTAACACAATGATTTGTTTTATGGGAAATAATTTGTGGCCACTATAGTCAGGTTGGCTGCTAAAGAGAGGTGGCCACTAAGACAGGTTTGACTGCATTATGGTAAAAGTGCGCCTGCACCCTAGCACAGTGTAAGGGTCTTTGTATATGCACACAACGAACTAGTCAATGTCAGATATTGATGGTTATTTTAGATGTTAAAACTAAATGGAGGTAAATGTACTTGTCATGTAATTGCAACGTTTGGCCAATAAACTACCAACTTCATCTAAAACCTTGCCAGAAGAACACCAGACCATCTTATGAATGCAATGAAGCATTCTGCATGACTGAGGGCTTGGAATCTCCCATAGGCATACAACTTGCACCTTCTTATTCAGCTGAGTTGCTCCCAGACCCACATGTTCCCAAGTTGATTTTTTGACACTGGGTTCCACCCACTTCTTTTCTCTGTTCAAAATCACAACCAGCCAGAAGGCCACCAGATGAAGCCAGTTAGATTGGCAAAACTGAATCAGGGCAACTCCACTGGTGATGACTCCCACCTGAAAGCTCCCCTGGAGGACATCTCCCCAAAAGGACATCTCCCCTGGAGAACTGCTATCACACGGTCGATTCAGATTTTTTAAACCGGTAACATCGTGGAGCTTCAATTCAATACGTGACAAACTGCGATATCTCAGCTACAAAGTAGTGTTTAAATGGAAAAATAAACACCCTAGAATACAAAAGTTTGGAAAGTTATGCTGCCACTGACAAGATATGCATGAATGAACAATTTCCACCTCAGTGGAGTATAAAATAGCCTAAATCTACAAACAGCAAGTCTATGGGAGGAAATGAGCATGGTGAAACCAGTCAACCCGAGTACTTATAAATTTTCACTGTTTTAAAGCACTAAATCATCATTTTGAAATACAATTATTTTAGGGCTTCATTCTTAGATCTTATCAAAGACACCAATAGCATAGGGGATTAAATGGCTCACATTTTTTAAAACAGTGGTAATTGTTCACATATTTTAAAACTGTGGTAATTGTTAGCCTGCGGCTTTAAACTCCTTTGGGGGAAGTTGTTCTGAGGACACTTTTCCTCCAGTGGAGCCATCCTTCAGGGGAAGTAGTTCTAGAACCTGTCGAAACATCACATTTTTTTATACATGTCCTGTTTTGTTTCTTGACATTTAAAAATAAAAGTTGCATATACAGGTTACTAGAGCTTAACATGATACCTTGATTACAATGTTGTATAGAAAGAAATTAAGTCCCTTACTTCGGATCAATAAATGGCAACTTATTGATGTAAATGTCTGTATTTTCCCCATTATACATGGAAACTGCAATAAAATGACAAATTTGTGGGGAAAAATGTATCTAACGTAAAGAAACCGACAGTACTAACACCTTGTACATGTTTGATTTTAGCCCGAATCATGACTTGATGCAAGTGTTTGTTGTTTTGATTGCAAAAAAAAAAGTACTTACTTTTACAGTAAATCAAATTGCCGTAACGGATACTATAGTGAACACAAGCTATGGACAAGAAAATTTGGCACAATACAGGTAATTACTGTCCAAAAAACTGGTAAGGGTTCAAATATCAGTAAGAGAAATATTCAAAAGCTCTTATATCAGATATTTACATTACACCAACACCACATGTATTGTTCATCTGTTGTTACCACTACACAAACACATGTACAGTACATTCTTTATTCTTGTGTGACAATATTGATGTTTGATAATGATACAAGAATATTACTATCAACTTCAAACAGTCTATTGGTGGTATAAACATTAAAATTGTGTCCATATGAATATTTCAAATTACTAAACTCATCAAAACAATTTCAATGACAAAACTCTGTCTTGATACACAAAATGGTTTTCACATCCCTTGTCACATATGTCAGCACACAAAGTCAAGGTGTAGAGTATATAAATCACTCACAACTATCAAATGCATACTATTCCATCCTTCCCCTATCCCTGCCCCCCTCCCCCAGAACAAGTCCTGCGCCTTCTCCCCCTCCTCCTCCTTCATTGTTTCTCTTTAGTGATAAACAATGTGATCTATGTAATTTTTTTTTATCAATAGGATAACCCTGTAATATTACCTGTATGCAACATCAACACAGGTGGTACTTAAAGATTGTGTCAGGGATATGCAAGTCCATTACTTCCCTTCATTATCAATACCAAACGGTAGTTTAGTACTTACAAATGGTGTGTTGAATGTTTGAGATCCATACGTCATGAATTTGTTATATAAGAAAAACTAATGACGACATGTTACCAGCATGTTGTTCTTTCCGTGAGTTTCAATTTTGCTCAAACTGTGAATCGCGGTTATGTGTATCGTCGCAAGACCAGCGAGGGCATTGATTGGTTAAACGGCTAACCTCTGCACGACCTTTGGCTAACGGCTGATCGGACAATTTTGGAACGGCATGTGCACGTTTGACATCGCAGATTTTTTGAAATTGCTTCTGAGTAATTTGAAAAAGGATGAAGTTTAACCGTCCAGATTTTCACCAAAACTCAATATTTTAGCCCAAGTCTCTATGAGAGGTGTTTATATATATTAATCTTCACATTGGATATGATTTCAGCTGATTTCATTCATTTAGGTGTTTTTTGACGTGCAAATGAATGACACAATCTTTAATGACAACTTTGGTTTCAATAGTCTATAGTGCATGTCTTAATCTAATTTTCCACAATTGTTTTTACTCCAATTTCATGGTTTGTGGTAGAATAAAGTTGACAAGCATTCCTCTCAGACATTTGTGCTGCTGCACAATTCCTCTCTGTCTTGCCCACTGCATCTTGCTGGAAACATATTCCAGTCACAAACTGGCACTTTGAAATATACCATCATGGACATCAATATCATTCTGGGATGTGTCTTTTCTCCACTGTATTATCATTACTACTGCATTAAATACCTTTACTGACAATGACCATTTGAATTCAATCCTCCAACCCCGATACTTATTTGTAACATAGATATATGCAGCACATATTGCAATATAATTATTGAGCAAGGTCTGGAACAACATTTAGCAATTATAAAGATTACAATTTGGTTTTTCACAGCACTAGCCTAATATTACATTCATGAGGTAAATCTAGAACACTGTAACATATTTACAGCACAATATACCAAATTTCTGTGATGGACTTTGGTGACTGATTAGCTGGAGCAGGCAGAAGCCCATCCAGGGGTCTGAACTGGCTACTGCCGAACCTACTTTTTGTTCGTTAAAGAAAATGCAACTAAATTCTTTCCCTCCCCAAACAAATAACAGATGACTTTCTGTGTGTGTGTTTTATTTATTTATTTTTTTTACTTGTCAAATCCCAATGCTCATATGAGACTACTTACCCAACTAACAACTAAATGACTTGGTCCCTTCCCTTTCAGAAAATTTTGGATCTGCTTCTGAGTAGCACTGCTATCATTAAAGGTAAATGACATGATTGGGGGTAGTCCCCAATTTGGTGTAAAACAATTCCAGAATCAAGTAAACTGTGCATGGATCCTACTGTGAAAATTCTGTAGTCAAATTTAACTCATTTTAAAATGACTTCCATCAGTAAGTCTTGTGACAGATATATTTGTTGTGTAGCTTTGCACGGGATTTATTTCTCTCAGGGATCAAGAGAAAGTAAATGCTGGAATGCTCATGCTTGATTTTCCTTTAGTAAACAAATTCAAGGCAAATCCTTCCAGCCAGCCAGCTGGAGTATAGACTGGTATATATATCTTTCAACCAGTTTGGTTTAAGAGGCATTTTTTCATATCTCCCAATCATGTCACTGCCCTTGAATACCTCTTTCATTACATTATTAGTCAGTAAAATACACGTACATCTGTGGACGTGGGTACCATACTAACGATAAAGAGTACACACATACAACCTCCACTGACTCCGACCTTGCTGCAGCTGAAATCTGCATGCTCCATGTTGTCTTGAGAATGTTAATGAAGTGGGAACAATACAGTACCGAAGTGTGATGTCACTATGGTTCAGAAATAAGTGTGGACAATGGTGGAACCAAGTGCAGTGCATAGCACCTGCTCTGACTTAAGGTTTGGCTATTGTCCCCCTATTTTTCGGAATCACTCTGACATCACCACTTTTGCTTTCTATTTCACAACTATTTACAAGAAAGAAAGCATGACCAGTTTTAGATTTTGACAGTGAAGACGACAGGTTTGTGTGCTGCTGCCGAGGCATTCTTTTTGAAGAGTGCTTGATGGACTAGGTCAGCATCGATGCCTGATGGTGCCCCCTTCGGCATGGTTTCAAATGGTAGCTTGGGATTGTTTTCAGTTCTCAGTGATCTGGAAGAAAGAACAATGAGGAAGTGAAATTACTATAGCTTGATGAATAAATGTGATATAAGAGCAAATAATGTTGGTGTGTATCATACTAATACTAATGTGTATAATGCTGATATATGTAAAAATGCTAAAATGTTTATTTTGTAAAATGATGCTTTCATTGCAAATTCTTACGTTATAATCATACTTTAAAATTAGATGTTTAGAATAGTTCTAATGACCCCATGAAATTTTATCTGCAGTAATTTGTAGAATGTGTTTGTATCCAAATTACTACATTTACTGTCAATAATGAATTCATTGTTACATTTATTCAATGTTAATTTAGATCACTTATATGTTGAATGATTGTATGCAGTTTTAATTGTAAAAACCATGGCAATTCAGCTGTAAAGCTACTATGTGTTGAAATGAATTGTAATGGGTTTTGATTGAGATATGTTTAATCACTCTGATAATCATGCTAAGTTGATAATCATAGTCAACTATTTTCATATTTTAGAGATTCATGTCAATGTTAGTGTATTTCTGACAAGACTTATTATTATCTTCACAAAGTTTCCTGAAATAGTATTTCTATGATTTAAACAATATGTAGTCGTCGGGGGGGGGGGGGGGGGTAGGTTGTCCAGAAGGTAGATGTCCTGGAACCCTTACTTAAGACACTTACTTAAATCTGTTGCTGAGCGCGTTTGGCGTAGTTCTCGTGCCAGATGCTTCTGGGATCGTGCTGGTGTCCAGTTTACATATCATGGGTTTCCCGTCCAGCTCCCTGTTGTGGTAGGTGCTAATCGCTTGCAGAGCCTCCGTCCGATTCACAAACACAACCTCTGCGATGCCTGATCTCACCATCCTGGCTTTGAGGATCTCTCCGACAGCACCAAACAATTCCTGGACAGATGACAAGAGTGACATTAGTAAAAGTCTAACAGACCCCAACAAGAGCTGCAGAACTGCTCGACACTCACTTCAACTTATGCGACCTCTCTTTGGTGCTCCTGGAGTTTACATGTCACATGTATGTGTTTTGTAAATTGTTTTAGCACTTTGAACCTTACCTCTTGGGCATCGAGGGAGCCACATGAAAAATGAAAGCAACTTTGCATCCCCTTGCCCTGCAGATGATTCCTGTCAAGTTTGGTTAAATCTGATCACTTGTTTTTGAAAATGCTAGCAATATAATTTCCCCCTTGCTCCTCTCCTTAACTGTTTTGCCCCACTGTTGCCCGTTGGGGCAAGCCGGAAAATTGTCACGACCAACCTTCAATAGTCACCTCTTAAGATATCTACACAAACTTCACACTAACTTCACATGGCCAAATGAAAACTTTCAATAACTTTGCATCCCCTTGCCCTACTGATGATTTTTGCCAAGTTTGGTTAAACCTGATCATCTGTATCAAAAAAGAAGATGACAATGTGATTTCTCCCCTTGACCTCACCCCCCCCCCCCCAAATGTTATTCTTCTCTGGTACATGATGGAGCATGCCTCAAAATTGTCATGACCAACCTTTATTTGTCACTTCTTAATGTATGTACACACCATACCACTTGACTGAACTACCCTGACATCTAGGGAAAATATTTGAAATTTATGTCTTGTTTTGTTTTGTGACTACGACCCACATACAAATTTTTTGTCATTTTAGCTGCATTACCAGTATAAGATGAAAAATGTACATCTACAATGTAATTAATAATAGTAGAAATCTATAGACTTGTTATTAAGGCTTCACAATTTATCCATATGTTCTCAAAAACACAAACAAACAACACAAGAAAGACTAACAATATCTTTGCTGTATGTTCAAATGAACATTAACCCCACATACTATAAAAATTGGAAATTTAGGATGATAAATTTCTTGCAATGGTTGTGAAAAAACCTATTACAAAGTTTTGAGGTAAAAGTAGGAATAGTATAAGCAAGGTACATGTAAAATAACAAGGAAAATTTAGCTCTTGTCATATGAAACAAGTTGCCTGTGATCTGATACACTACCTTAATATCATCCTCTGTTACACTGGTCTGCAGATTAGAGATGAGCAGTCTTGTCCCCTGTGGCACGGTACGTACTGTAGATGCATGGGCATGCAATTGATCAGAAATCTGCAATCGCATAGAAACAATGATGGAAATAATCGTAAAACACAGATTAGTACTGGTTTTAATAAACAAGAGAATGATGCAAATATCAACAATAGCTGAAGGTAAATAATGGAGGTAATGTAAAAATGAATTGCAACCTCATTGATTCATACCATAAAATGGGTCATAATTTTTCGTACAATGCATTGTAAGCAATTTCATTTACAGTGTGATGAATTACGGGAGTCTTTTTTTAAATTATTATTTTGCAGTCAATGCATCATGTCACTCCATCAATACATAACTCAGAAATATCTGTCAAAGTTCAGGTAGTTCATAATAATTCGGCAAAAAAAATAAATAAATAAATAAACAATATCTTTGGATGAATCGCACTGACAGGGTAACTTTGGTTGACAAAAGTGACCGGAAGAATAGCTTTGGAATTGCTCTAATTCCAAATTTCATAAGTATTCTCAGTAATCAAAATTAGTATTGTCAATGAGCATCATTGTGAGAAAGCTACTACACACAGTTTCATTTTTAGTTTAACAAGTTTTATCATTTCAAATGTAAAGGAAACAACTACAGTTACAGATACAGAGCTGCTAAGTTTAGTTATACATTTTCAGTATTCTTCCACCTGAAAATCAGTATTTCGGCCAAAAAATCAGTATTTTTCCATGCGGCAAAAATATTCTATTGCATAATAACTAAAACTAACATTTCCATGCTGAGGTTGATATTACAGAAGGTAACACAAAACATTCACAGTACATGACAACTAACATGGATGTAACACAAGTCACAATATTGATTTTTTACATTTTTGTATTTTACCATGTAAAAACATACTCCTGTATTTTAATTTAATTTCCATAAGAAATATGGTAAATTCATACTACTTGGCAGCTCAGCAGATAGCACAACAAAACTTCTGCAAGTCATTAAAGTGGTGTCCAAAGAAATGGATTTTAAACAAGTATTGTGAGGGATACTCCCTAGAGACACAACAAAAATATCTTCTTTCATACAGTGAAGAGCACAACAATACTTACCCATGTTCTATGATGTGATGTTTGGTTACCCCCAACCATTCTTTGGACTTTAGGAGGAACAGGGGACCGAGTCGGCAATACATGTAAATCATCACCAAAGTGTGGATAGTCAATTGGTGCAGGAGCTGGCCTCTGAGATATGCAAAAGAAAAATAAATGAAATGATCAAATTTGATGGATATCTACAAATCGACCTTTTTACACTTGATTTTAAATTGCAAGCAGTAGAGTACATTCTGAAGTTTATATGAAGTTAATTTTCCTATCTCAAGTTCAGGGATGGATACACTTACATTTTTCAACAATGAAAACATTTTACAAATACAACTAGTATTAGGTTCTACTTGCATACTTGCGAAAGCTGTCACTGACTAAGACATTTTAAAGTGATAGGCTATGTGGAACTTCACTTTATAAAATTGTCAAACTTTGATATCTGAGCTACATAGTTGTGCTCAAATGGACAAATAAACACCCTAGAATATAAAAGTTTGGAATGTTATGTTGCCAATGGCAAGGTATGCATGAATAAACAATTTCTACTCCGGTGGAGGATAAAATAGCTTAGATCTGCACACAGTAAGTATATTGCGGGAAATGGGCAGGTGAATCCGGTCAATTTGAATGCTTGTAGATTTTCACTTTATTTTAAAGCAATAAACCATCATTTTGAAATACAATTTTTTCAGCACTTCATTCTTAGACCTTATGAAAGATACTTGGAACATGGAGGATTATGTCGCTCACATTTTTTTAACTTTGATAAATGTTAGCCAGTGGCTTTAAGTCATTTTACACTTTGCAATATAATATACTTAATTTATATTCACAATCAGACATACACATGCTATCTTCCATTACTAAAATAATAATTGAAATAAAACTCGTCATCAATTACATATAACTCCAAAGTAATACACATTTCATATTCAATCCCTGCTCATGACTAACCATTTTTACAGGAAGGAGAATAAGGCCTATGCATTGGATTTTTAGTAAAAATTGATGCATATTCTTTGAATTAATTATTCATACCTTGGGGTTTTTTCGTCTCGCCCTATTGCGCTTTTGTTATGTCTTTCTCACACTTAGAAAACTAAAAAGCCTTTATTTGATCTCCAAACTTACAAAACTTCAGTTTTATGTTCTGTTCTGTGAGCAATAAATAATAGTAATACCAGACATGAGAAAAACCCATAAATGACTTTCCAACATAACAACCTCTGATTACCTTTTGGGCTTGTGGAACTGCTTTGGTAACTCTGAGAGTGCTAGCGCCAGCTAGTATTGGGTTGGCTGAGCGCTGCGGTGACTGAGCTGGAAATTTCTTAGGAGACTGTCGCTGGGAATTGGGAATTGTGATTTGGGTTTTGTTCGTCTGTGATCTCTGCGAAGGATTCGGTACTGTAATCTGCGGTGATCCCATCTGTTGACAAAGATAATTTTGAATATTAATATACTGAAATGGTAAATGTAAAATGACAGAAGAATTACATGACTGTGGTATAGAGTATGATGATTACCTGAGAGTAAACAAAATGAAGACCAAAATTAGTAGTATGAAGCTTGCAGAGTAACACAATGTATAATTTCTTTTGTGATGTGATAGCACAGAAAAGAGATTTTTGAACGTGCACAATGTAATTGCTCACATCGCCAATCGATATCTTTGAAAATAGCTTACTCAACATTTTGACTGAATTACTCCAATCATAATCAGGATGACAGAGGCATTTTCAGAGCTATCACAAGACGATTTGAGCAACTTAATTGAAACGTTGAATGAGCACTTTTCAAAACTACCACTTTACAAAAAAAGTTACATGGTGTCTTCTGCAAGCCTCCATTTACTATTTTCTCTCCTAAATGCATATCTTCCAACAATAGCCCAAAGTTATTTGAGTAAAGATATGGTAGTAATCACTCACATTGGCAACAGTTCTCGAAATTGGGCTACCACTGTGTTGTGTCTGCGGACGTAATCCCACAGCAGCAGCAGAATACGGCTGGGCTTGAGTTGGCACAACTGCTGGCGCTTGAGGCTGGGGTTGCGTGGGAGCTGATTTGCGTCTGGTTGATAACTTCACCCTCGCATCAGTCAGCCGGGCCTTCTGTGCAAGTCTGTCGCGAGCGTCGCCCAAGTGGGCTTTCTGTACCAGCTTGTCTCTCGCATCGGTGATGCTACCCTGTTGCTGGAAACGTCTTGGCTGCTGCTGCCAGTTTCCTCTTCCTCTGTTCTGGCCTCGGGTCATGCCTTGAGAAGCAGCATTGTTGCCCCTCCCTCTGCCCCCTCCTCGTCCAGCACCGCCCCCACGGTATTGCACACCACCTCTGACTCCTCCCCCACGAAGACTACCACGCCCACCACCACGACCACCAGCACCTCTCCCCCTAAATCAAATAGAATGACAAGGAAGTATCATGAAGATTTAATGGACATACAGTAGACACCTGTACATGTAATTCAACAATAGAAACAACAAGTAAAGAAAAACAGTAAGAAACTAAGAAATTTTAATAGGATTTTGCACAACATATTGCTTCATTGCACTGTGTGCTAGTCATAGCATATCCAGGGTGCCTATGCAAGTAAGGGGTGTATAGTGCAATTAGATGCTTTACCCCCGGGTTGGGGGGGGGGGCAATGAGTATAATTGTGTGATACCTATGTTTTTGTGGTGCGGTTGAGACCCCCATTTGCCCAAATTCCGCTTCCAGTAGGCATCTCTCAATTTCAGAAGGCACAGAAAATTTTTTATTATTTTCAGTTTCCTAGAGACCCCTAAATTTAGCCGTTTCACTTTCTGATTTTTTTGCTCGGCCGTGCCCACAGCCAGTCAGAGCATTGCCTTTTAGCACGGGCGTGCCAAAACTTGTCCCGCTTTCAGTGCAGCCGTCCAGTAAGCATCATGCATTTTGACGTTTTCTGAAGCCTTCCAGACTCCAGTTCTGGAGACCCCATTTTTTCACTTACAAGCCCGTTCCAGAGCCCCCCGATTTTTCGTATCTTGGCTGCTGGCACATTAGCCATGTAAGTCGAATGCCCCCCCCCCCCCGGGCCTTTACCACCCCTTACACCTACATGCCTACGCAATAATCTGCTAAATGGTAAATGTCATCATCATTCATATTGTTGTGAAGGTATGATACAAGTCCTAAATACATATGCATCGCCTGCCTCGGCGAGCAGGATGCAAACTGTACCATTTGCTTTTCGTGCGTTTTGCCGACACCGGTCCGAGTGCGGACTGCTTTGCGCCGCGGCTTCATTATATACAACGAGTAAAATTTATTTTAAAGTGTCCACCACAGACACTTCAATTGGTCTATATAGTTGCAGCCCGCATTACTAACTTAGAAAAATATGTAGAACTCACCAAATCCGAGCATTTTTTTCCGCCTTCAGGTCTTTTTGAATTGCCCACTGGAGATGTTTTTTCCGTGTCTTATGTCTATGTGGAGCTCGCTTCGCCAGATGATGTATTAATCGCAACTACCGGCAAGTGTAATCGGAAGTCTAGTCAAAAGACGCGATCCCATTTCGATGCCGATCGGGCCAATTGCGAGACCGCGACTTCGACGCCTTATGATTACGGACGTGCGCTCGTCCGTAGTTGCTTCGATTCGGATCGAAATGCGGGCTCGATCGCGTCTTTGACCTGAACTTTCCGATTACCTTCCGGTAGTATTGCGATTACATCTCCCTGACGTATGACATGCTACTCGCAAGGCCGGTTAAGAAAATCTCGATTTTGGCGTGAGTTCTACATATTTTTCTAAGTTTTAGTAAATTAATTGCGTCTGCACTATATAGACATTGAAGTGTCTGTGGTCCTGGACAATTTAATTAATTCTTTCGTTGTAAATAAGAAAGCCCCTTCAAACTAGTCGCACCTCGGACCCTACGAGACTGCCGAAGGTATAGGCCAGACGCCCAGTGCTATACGCACGGCGTTCCTGCGACAGGTCAGGTACACGCCAGGGTTCCAAAAATCTGGCACCTAAAATAAAAACAAAAACATATTTCAGAAACAAAAATGTTTTGAACCAAACTTGCATGCCTGACCTGAAGAAATCAAGTGCAATCAATCATAAAAAGCTGAAATTATTTCATATATTCATTCAGAAATGCAATTTTTGGCCTTGTATTAGAATTGTACACAGAGTCAAGCTACCACTCCCATGGCATGAGTGATCCATGGCCATGGGGTGTTCAAACACCCCCTTTTGCAAAACTTAAGCTTTTAACAATAACACCCTAAAACACCCACTTTTTCCCCAAAATACCTCTTTTTCTGCAAAAAGAATGAGTTTTCAATCTCTGGAACAGATGGAATTAATGGTGATTTTTCGGTCGCTTTTGGGAAAA
>JZLH01S0481643.1:12964-28129 GCA_001188425.1 Eucidaris tribuloides
TATGCCAGTGTTTTTACACAATGTTGATTTTTAGGCATGCGAAAGATACACCCTGCCTTTAAGCTTTTTTCATACTTCAAAGGAACAAACCCATGATCTAGTTTATAAACGGATATGAATCTCCGTGTATTCTTTGCTTTTCTATATTTTCAAGTTACCAGTAAAAATGAAATGAAATAGATCGGAAACAAAATCCACCTGTATAGAATAAACAAACGCTTATTTAATAGTTTCTCAAGTGGCACATATTGTTTTACGGCTTGGTTTTGATCGAAAATGCCACATCCCAGCTTTACTGTACCATATTTGCATTTGAATACTTTCTTTTTTGTTTGTGTATAGTCAGTGTGTCTGTTTGTCTTCGTAGGTGTGCTCTTTGGTTTGCATTATACACACCGAGAAAATGCATTTAAATTCTCATCCTTTATCAGATGCAAAACCAGTAACACTTTATGATTGTAACTTTGTATTAGAAACACATTTATGATGTGTAGTGAGTAAAACATTGGGATTTGAACTCTTTGGGGCATAAATTTATATTATACAGCGTATCCCAGAGAAAAAAATGTCCCTCTCGTAGACAAGAGAATAATTACCAAAATCTAGTTTTATACTCAATTAAGTTTACATATTTAGAAAGTTAATTTTATTTTCTTACTTCTGTGAAAATTTCATTGGTGGGTGATATACAGCAGCCATTTATGATAGACACACTGCCTTATTCAGTTCCGATTCACGGTGTCGGGTGCAGTGCTTCTAATCATACTATGTTAATCAGGTGGGGAAGAGTCAGGGGGGAAACAGATGAGTTTACGCAATCTGGATCGTTACAAAGCGACGATCATCTTTAATAGGAAACACATCTGAAGTAAAACTATATCAGCCCTGAACTGAATTTTTTGATTAGATTTTTATTTAAGAAAGTAAATGAACTTGACTTTAGTTACATAATAACAACAAGAACACAGTCATTGACATGAAAGTAAAGCATGGAATAATGCATGGTATGTCTCTAGTGTGCATTTCTTTTTAGTAAACTTGGAATGGGCCGGAAAGCACTGCTGTTACAGAAGAGCCTGTATACTCAAAACCAATTAAGCAAGACCTTTGAAATTTTCACAGGAACTACAAAATTAAATGGGCTTTTTAAATATGTAAAGTTAATTGAGTATAAAACTTGATTTTGGTAATTATTCTATTGTCTAGGAGAGGGACATTTTTTTTTCTGGGACACGCTATACAACACCCAAGTAGATCCTTGTTATTTGATTCTAGTATTGCTGGGCACATGATATTTTATAAATACTCCATTCAGCGCAGCGTGAAATTTGGTTCCATTTTGGCGTGCATGTTGGTTCCATTTTTGCGTGTATGTTGGTTCCATTTTCGTCCCACTCCACGTTTCGCAATGTTACCGTATAGTGCATACTACGTTATATGTAACTGTGTGCAGCGTGCGTAGTGTGCGCTACACACATAACTCACTGCTTTAATAAGGATTTATTAAATTTAGACTGAACTGAGGAAACTGTGGAGACATTGACTATACACACTACACTAAACATGCTGAACTTGTGAATAAGCCAGAAGGAGAATCAGAATGTATGTATAGCTATGTTTTTCATACTTTACAATTCTCAAATCAAATGACAAAGATCTACTTTAATTGTTGTATAAAACCAATAATGAATGTTTCATCATTCGTTCAATAGTACACATATTTTTATTCGTTGAAAGATTAAGCGTCCCATTCGACGAGGCGAACGTTAATCATTCAACTCATGAAAATATTCGTACCATTGAACTCAGAAACATTCATTATGTGTATACAATCATATCCTTGGGCGTACAAGTTTGCGTTCCATACAGTCATGTACATCTACACCTTTTCAGGTGAGTGACCGTAAATGTTTCATTCGCCTAAGTACATGTACTAATATGAAACACGCAAAAAGATCATTCAACATAACACAAGATTCGAGCTATATATGATGATTATTTCAATGAGGAACATCCAGAAAGGGATACGATTATATTATTTTCTAAATGGGCATGACTGGATCTGTAAATGGAAGGAAACAGAGTGATTTTGATCGGTATTTTCAGGCGTATACAGTAACATGGATATCGCTTTTAATCTTCGATTTAGAGCCTGCGGTTACTGTGAGCATTATAGTGTTCCATTTGTGGACAATTTTTTTCAGGAAATGTTCGTCAAAATCATGTACTGCCGATGAATTGAATTGAGGAGTAAATTTTTTCTCCCAAAATTCTGGTTCCAATCGCTTTATAATCATATTCGTTTGCAACTCTGTTATCGGAGATGAATAAATTTGAAGTTAGGCCAGTTTAGATCACTACGTTTATAATTTAATCAGTAATTAACTCATTCGGGAAAAAAAGGAGATTTCTTTTTCTATTTTTTCTAATTCTTTTGCAATATGTGCATTATGAAATTGTGTATATCACAACACCTTATCTGCTTATAGATACACAAACGCAATAACTTGTATTGAAGATGCTTAAAGTGTAAATAAATAATTGACTTCCAAAAGGTGATAAATATCACTTTCGTGAATTTGGGCTTAAAATTTCATAGCAAAGCAAGATATATAGTTCACCAATTTGTTGATGTCAATTGAACAATTTGTGGGACTAACTGTAGGAGTTGTAAGTTGTTGGTCTATATTCTTTTAACGTTAAATAGTATGATTGGAAGCCTTACTTTCGGATAAAACTAATGTGGAATCAAGAACACTGTTCAGGTTTCTGCTTTCTAAATTTTATGGTCAATTAATGTTGAGTTGTTTTCAAACAATCCGCATGAGTAGTCATTGTGACAGGCGATTTTGTTGTATAGCTTTCAATGGGATCATTTTTTTTTGTCGGGACACCCGATTAATTCAATACTGGTAAATGAATGTTCGTCTGTCCTCGAGAACACAACTTCAAGACAAATCCTTCCAGCCAGGAGATACTCTCCAGCTGGTGTATACATTTTTTTTTTTATTCTTGAGCCATTTTTTTTTCACTTTTCCAAATTATGCCACTGGCCTTTAAAGACAGAGTACGGGATTTGCACGACAGAAAACGGCAAAATGAATGAAATCAGCTCAAATCGTTCACAATGTGAAGATTAGTATAAATACACACCTGTCATAGAACCTTTGGGTGGAATACGTAGTTTTGGTGAAAATCTGGACATTTAAACTTCAAAATTTACACAGTGACGTTAACGTGCACGGGCCGTTCCGTTAGTTTCAATTTGTCCGATCAGCCGTTATCCGAAGGTCGCGCGGAGTTTAGCCTTTTAACCAATCAGTGTGCTCCGCTGGTCATGCGAACCTACACATAACCGTGATCCGCAATTTGAGCAGAATTTAAATTCGCGGAAAGAACATATTCTGACAGCATATTGTTATTAGTTTTTCTTATAAAACAACAAATTCATGACGCGTGGATCTCAAACTTTCAGCACACCATTTGTAAGTACTAAACTACCGTTTGGTATTTAGTAGGGCGGATAATGGAAAAATCGTGCAAATTGTGATACAAGCACCAAATTTGGCATGAGAATTTCTAAGGGTCTACTAAGCAAATCTATCCGACGTGCCATTTGAAAATCCAAGATGGCGGCCATTTTCCAAGATGGCCGCCAAAATGAGCTTTGGGGGCCTATTTTCCTATAGAAAACCATGCACTTATCCAAATTATATGTTCTTGGTGTCTATGTGTATGTTTTACAGGTTGCTGAATTCATTTTTGCAGCTTTGAATAGCCTTATTATACCATAAATGGCCAAAAACGTACATAACGGCCATTTTCCAAGATGGCCGCCAAAACGAGCTTTTCGAGCCTATTTTTCTATAGGAAACCATGTACTTATCCAAATTATATGATCTTGGTGTCTATTTATATGTTTTACAGGTTGCTGAATTCATTTTTGCAGCTTTGACTAGCCTGAGTGTACCATAAATGGCCAAAAACGTACACGACGGCCATTTTTCAAGATGGCCGCCAAAATAGCTTTTTGAGCCTATTTTCCTATAGGAAACCACGTACTTATACAAATTATATGATCTTGGTGTCCATTTATTTGTTTTGCATGTTGCTTAATTAATTTTTGCAGCTTTCAATAGCTTTAGTGTACCATAAATGGCCAAAAACGTACATGACGGCCATTTTCCAAGATGGCCGCCAAAATAGCTTTTGGAGCCTATTTTCCTGTAGGAAACCATTTACGTATCCAAATTATATGATCTTGGTGTCCATTTATATGTTTTGCAGGGTGCTTAATTAATTTTTGCAGATTTCAATAGCCTTATTGCACCTAGTCTGACTGTCAGACCTTTATTCTGGAATCAACAGCCAAACCTGTCTTCAGCATAAAAGTCTGACATAATAGACGCATTTCCAGTTACATAAAAAAATCCACAAAAATAGCCCTTCCAGAGAAGATTTATCAGTTCTTATCTGTCAGGTCTGCAGTGATATAATGTGATTAGGCGACCCCTGAGGCAAAAGCCTGGGCATGGGCTCACTGCTTACCTCCCAAGACCATAAGTGATACACCTTGTGTCAAAAACAGATGGTAAAACAGTTTGTATAATGTGAGTAGTCCCAGCCTTATCTGATCACTGAAATGAGATCTTTACACTGGCTTAGTTCTTAATTTGTTTGCATGGTAACAAGAGTCAGAAAAAGGCCCATACAATGCAGTGGAAGTAAATGGACCATCCAGGCGTTTTGAAGAAATCTTGTCAGAAAAACAAGAGATAAGTTAAAAGCCCCCAAAGTGTATTCTTTCAGACCATCCGCTTCGCGGATGGCCCCTGCTTCGCAGGGGAAGTCTGAAATTCACACTATATTGCACCATAAATGACCAAAAACGTATATGACGGCCATTTTCCAACATGCCCGCCGAAATGGACTCTTGGGGCCTATTTTCCTGCAGAAAACTATCAACTTATCCAGATCATATGACCTTGTTGTTTATTTGTTTGTTTTACACGTTGGTGAATTCATTTTTTTCGTAACTTTCAATAGCCTTATTACACAATAAATGACAGAAAACGTATATGACGGCCATTTTCCAAGATGCCCGCCGAAATGGACTTTTGGGGCCTATTTTCCTACAGAAAACCATCAACTTATCCAGATCATATGACCTTGTTGTTTATTTGTTTGTTTTACGCGTTGGTGAATTCATTTTTTCGTAACTTTCAATAGCCTTATTACACAATAAATGACAGAAAATGCATATTTTGGATAAAATGATAAAAATCACATCAGTTTTACAGTAAACACGTTTAATGAGCCCTTTTAATCAGGTGAACATATTGTATTAGGCTACATATAACTCTTTCAACTTAACAATTGTGGACGTCAACAAGCATAAATACTGAACTTCAGAAATAAATGATATCACTCTAAAACATAAACACTTAAACACTGAAAGAATGCAGTTAACACGTTGGAGTGTATGCTGAGATATCTCTACTTGGAATCTATAATAAAGTGCACTTCAATTTTATAATTCTGCATGATAACATAGTACACTGATAACATATAAATACATGCAGTTTCTTTCTGAATAGAAACTAGGACACAATTGATCCATTGTACTATGCCTGTAATATCTAAGTCTTGGGTCCATGTAAAATGTGAGCTGTCAATCAGTAGCCTAACGATTAATGCACCTGGTAAAAATGTCCTCCACATCTGTAACTTTTAACTCTAATACTACCAGGGCCACTGCGTTGCATTTATTTTGCATTTGCAAATAGTGGTTTATTGGCTGTTATGACTGGTGCTAGATCTGGATTTAAGAAAGCAAATGTATTGAAAATCTTACATAGTATGTTTAATGGTTGCAACAGAGTGAGCCTGGTCTCAGATTACATGTAGCAGTATCAATGCTCAAAAAGTTGTCTTCTCTTTAGTGTGTTGCATAATAGGGTACTCACACTACCATCTACACACGGACATCTCTTCCAGCCAGATATACTCTTTGTTCATGTGCGACTGGATTGAGCGGGTTGCTGATTATATTTAACAAGAGACGGGTGGAGAAGCGGAGTTTTGAGTAATGGACTCTGGTTTGACATTGGCACAAATACTTCACGTAGTTCAGGACTTCTTCACCCTGGAATCTCCCCTGATTTGATTTGCCCCCTCATTCCTCATCTGCTCTTAATCACATTTTTTTTCACACTGGTGGGCAGTAAATATACAAAGTTGCTGATGATTCCCATTCTCATGCGAGGTATATTCAATGAGCTTTCTCTTCCCTTTCTTTCTTGCAATTAAAGGCAACCCTTCTTGTAGACATAGCAAATGACGTTTCTTGGAACTTGGGATGCCCATGGAGCTTGGCATTCTTGCCTTTGTCTTTGCCAAAATCTAGTTGTTAATGATAGTTACAGTGGTCATAGCAAGATCATGACTTGGATCAACATGCTGTAGTTGTCGACTTGTACTTCTGTTCCATGCCAAGGAACTGAAGAGGTGATGGTGGTACAGCATCTTCTGGACATCCATCATGGAATATGACATATGTTCCTGGGCTGGCACATCTCCAGCACTCAGTTTGCCAAGCAACTTCTCATCATTGAGCAGCTTTGTATATTGATTCTCTTGGTCATTTTCAGGGATCATAGCTTCTATAATTAATCAACGTCATAAAGAATATATATAAAGATGGGGAATTTCCAAAGGATTTGAGTAAATTTATCTCCATTGCTTTTCTCAAGAAATCAGATGGTGTTGACTAACGTGACTGTGGACATCACTGAACGATCTGTCGCTTGAGTCATGTTACGAGTATAATTCTTCAGGTTCTTCTGCTGAGAGCAAGACAAAGAAAAACACTTAAATTTGGACCAGAAAAGCTCAGCGTCGTTAAAAACGATGGAGCCAGGAATGCTCATGTTGGAGGATACAATATAACAAACATTATATGTGCTGATGATGCAGTGCTTTTTGGAAGATACAAGAGAGATTAATCTTTAGAGGCCTCTTGAGGTACTGGTTGTGGAAAGTGAGAGAAAAGGGTAAGCTATCAAGTGCAGAGAAATAATGATTTCAAGGAAGGAAAGTCCTTTAAATGCGCGTTGCGAGTAGAAGATCAAATTCAAAGGTAGGTTTCTTCCTTCAAGTACTTGGGCTGCGGTCAGAATCAGTGAAGATGCTAGGTGGTCAGGCAAGTAATAAAAATCATCGCCATAGCAGAATGCGTTTTCACAAAATAAAGTTAATCTACATTCCAAGGAACGAAAAATTAAGCAATACAAAGGGATCAGGGTTATGACCGGTTATATAAATTTCGTGGTTATTTACGGATGTGAATCATGGACTATGTTCTCCATTGCTGGAGGTGTTCGAAAAAAAATATAAAGGGAGATAAAAATTACTTTAAAACATGAGATTTGGGGGCCATGTACTTATAGCAAGGATGGTCTGGACAGCCTTACTTGATAGGAAAAATAGAGGGGTAGGGGAAGAAGAAGGATGAAGTGCAAATTAAAGTGCAAATTGGAGCTGATAAATGTGCAATTATATGCCTAGGGGTTATATGCTATACAGAAATGTTTCTTTGTCATTATCATTTTTATCATCATCATAGTCATCATCATTATCGTCATCTTCATTAAAATTTACATTAACCAAGATTAAAAAGTTACAGATACTTGCCCATGAAGTACATTTTACAGGCTGCAGCACGCTATTCACATGAACAGTAGACCCCATCCCAATCCTTTTGAGTGTTTCTTTTTTATTGCTGTTTTAAGAAATATGTCATTGATTTGGTACAGTGTACATTGTTGTTGTCATTCATGATTATAAAATTGAAGTGCAAATGTAGCTTAATACAGTATGTTCACTTGAAATATTATATTTTACATGGTACATTAATCTGTTGACTGAAGACTGACTAAACTTATGACAGGACGCATTAACTGTAAATCTCAACCGGAAATATGTCAGGCATCTACTCCAATGGATAAGTGTGTCTTTTTAGTTTTCAGGTATTACTTTTTGTCCAGAATCATAGAGTTAAAAGAGTTGAATGTAGGTGATACCCAATGTCCAAATAAACACCAAGATCATTATGATTTGGATAAGTACACAGTTTTCTGTAGGAAACTAGGCTCCAAATTCTCATTTTGGCAGCCGTAATAGAAAATGGAGGCCATATATTTGTTTGGTCATTAATGGTACGATAAGGATATTGAAAGCTGCAAAAATCGTACTTCATCAAACTGTGAAACATGTACATCAAGATCATATCATTTGGATAAGTACATGGCATTCTATACGAAAATAAGGCTTCAAAAGCTCGTTTTGGCGGCCATCTTTGAAAATGAGAGTCATATACGTCTTTGGCCATTTATGGTACAATAAGGTTATTGAAAGCTGCAAAAATGAATTCAACAACCTGTAAAACATATAAATAGACACCAAGATTATGTAATTTGGACAAGTACGTGGTTTTCTATAGGAAAATAGGCTCCGAAAGTTCGTTTTGGCGACCATCATGGAAAATGGCTGCCATATATGTTTTTGGCCATTTATGGTACAATAAGGCTATTGAAAACTGCAAAAATGGATTCAGTGATCTGTAAAATATATGAATAGACACCAAGATCATATAATTTGGTTAGGTACGTGGTTTTCTATAGGAAAATAGGCTCAGAAAGGTCGTTTTGGCGGTCATCTTGGAAAATGGCTGCCATATACATGTATGTTTTGGCCGTTTATGGTACAATAAGGCTATTCAAAGCTGCAAAAATGAATTCAGCAACCTATAAAACATATAAATAGACACCAACATCATATAATTTGGATGAGTACATGGTTTTCTATAGGAAAATAGGTTCCGAAAGCTCATTTTGGCGGCCATCTTGGAAAATGGCCGCCATCTTGGATTTTCAAATGGCACGTCGGGTAGATTTGCTTAGTAGACCCTTAGAAACTCCCATGCCAAATTTGGTGCTTGTATCACAATTTGCACAATTCTGCCCCAAAAGTGCTCTTATCTGCTCTACTAATTGATAATGGAGGGAAGTGATGGACTTGCAAATCCTGGAATAAACCTTTAAGGCACTCTCTCATGATTTCACCTTCTCTGATCATCGGACCACATCACGTCTGCACAGGTGTGCACAACTACCATTCTCTGAGGAGTGCAAGTATTCCTTGCTCTGATAAATAAGGCGCTCAAGCTTAAAACAGGATTTAGACTGATCCTATCAGTTACCCATGGGTGGAGCGAGGTACTGCAGATGAAGTGTTATACCCATTGGAACCACTCACTTTGAAATCAAGGGATCAGACTTACTCCGAGAAAGGGTCTGATGGTGTCACATCCGGGTGAAATATGACCCTGATTTGGATCTCATCTGACCAAAATTAGGTCAAATCCGACCCACTTCCTGGTCATACCGAATTTTTGTCGGATTGCAAACCCAACGGACCCTTATTCAAGTCGGTCCAACCCCGTATTGTCAACTGTTCAATAGTGCAAGTTCTTCAAATACTTATTGTATAAATGATGAATGTACAGAATAATGCACAGAATGATGCACATTATACTGACTACAGAGAGTTAAATTTTATTAATAAATTTTTCTATGATGGACTAAACAATACAGTGTGAGATACTCAAACAGAAGTGTTTTATCATGATAGCTGCCGCTTAGCTTATGCTCTGCTCATCAAACAGCTTGACAACGATGCAAGGTTGATGATGTTGGCAATGTGAATGCCTCTTGTGAAGCCAGTTATTTAAAGGTCCATTGTCATGACAGGATGAAAAGCGCTATCTTTTGACTAAAATCATAGAAAGGGTGCACTAATGACACCCATAATGCAACGGAAGCAACCATCTCTACACTATAGCACTTCAACAGTCCATGTTCGTGAATGTGTGTCTCTATTCCAGGACTGGTTGACATCCCCTCTGTGGTTGAGTTGACCCTTGACAGTGGACCTTTAAAGTTGTTACACATTTACCACCTGAAGACTAGCTACGCGTAATAAGATGAAAACGATGCTTGCCATTCATTGTGCGATATCACAGTCGTTGGATGAGATAGTTGGTTAATTGACATATTTTATTAAACTTTTGCTAAAAGACTGGTCGAAAAAAAAACGAATTTCATTTACGGTTTCATGACTGAAGCTTTTATGAGGAAACATATCTTACTAAACACACAAGCCACAAAATCAACCTAGCTGCCTAGAAACTATGGAGAGATGCAGCTACAGACAAGCAACAAACCAACCAATCGACCAATCAAACTAACAACAAATGATTTCATCCAATATCTAACCAAGACAGTTCCCTTTCCTTCCTCTAGTGAGAGTGCACAATCAGACCTCAATGATAAAAATAACTGCGTCCTCCCATAAAGGCGCGAAACCTCACCAAACCGGACAAAGTACAGGAAATGAATTGATTAAGTGAGTAAAAGCCGTTTTATTTTTAGGTAAAACATTTAAATGCTCTGTCGGTCGAAGATGACGCGAGAACCAATGCAACTTTGAAGTCTTTGATATTTACCTCAGTTAGTTTAAACTCTTACCGGAGATTAGATGGGCTTGAAATGAGGATGTGTTTGAATATCATTGGTTACATTTTCCCTTCGTAAGGTTTCGAAACATGGGTTTATTATACTCACCTAATACAAACCTCAAACTTATACTTACTCAAACTTTTACTTATTACTCATTGTTTCCTTAACATATTATGGTTCCAAAGAGGTAGAAGTGCGTAGTTGTATCTCAAAATAGGACGAGCGGGCCCAAGAATTAGACGAAACATCTTGTGGTGACTAGAACCGCTTCTGACTGGTTTGCAATCAAAGACCAAACTTGGTGAATTTGAGTAGAACGTGTTAGCTCAAATATATCCACAAACAACGCAAAGTAACCCAGAAAATTGTGCAGGACTCATAACCTTAAATCTGTAACCTGGACAGGTCATCTCCGACCACTTCTCTTGAAAGTACCCATAACACTGGATTTTTTTTTTTATTTACATGCTTGCATACTTTTTTTCTACTTACTTACTTAACTTAATTACGTATTACCCACTTACTTTCCTTACTTACTTATTTACTTAATACTTTTAATTAATTACTTTACCTTGGTACTTGCTTGCTTTCTTACTAACTTAATTACTTACACTTACTTACTCATTTTAAAGCCCAAGTTTAGTTTAGGGGATTTTCTTTATTTGAAAGCTTTATGCCCAAAAGTCATATCCCAGCAATAACAGATTCTGAATGTCTTTAGTTTTTTTTTATTAATTAATGAAAAATCTCGGTTGGGGGACCCCAGAAATTTTCGACTATATTTTACATTATAGCAACCAAAGGGTTAATAAGGTGTTAAGGTTATATGAGTTGTACCTCATCTGAAAGAACAGACTCTTACTTTATCGTATTACTTACTTATTTACTTATTTATTTACTTACTTACTTACTTACTTACTTACTTACTTTACTTACTTACTTACTTACTTGATCCTCCTCGTCCCTGATGGGACATAACGCCACAATGAGTTATTTTCATCTGTCTCGGTCCTTAGCTGTGGATTGTGCTTGACCGCAAGTAAGATTCATCGGAGTCAGCTCTGCCAGTACAGTCCTCCGGATCCGCCAAGTGATGTTTGATATACCAGGCCTCCTCTTACCGAGTGGCGTCCATCTTAGGGGTACTTTGGGTATACGATCCTGGTCCATCCTCAATGGATACGTTGGTGCTGATTTCATTTACAACGCTGTGGCATCCTGTCCTCATGTAAAGTTTACTTGATGATTGATTGATTGATTGATTGATTGATTGATTGATTGATTGATTGATTGATTGATTGATTGATTGATTGATTGATTTGACATTTCCACAAATTGTTCGTATAGTGCACAAAATTATAAGCACGGTATACAACTGTTATACAATAACTAGGCCAGAAAATAAAGCAGATCCTACACTGTTAAAAAAATACGTACTTTTTTTTACGGGGAAACAGTAAAAGAAAAAAAATACGGTAATGTCAATGTAATTTTTACGATAGACCCAATTATACGGTGACAAAACAGTAAAATTAAGCGTTTTACGGTGAAAAACCGGTAAAAATTACGGGGAAATCCCGGGTAGCCAGTTGCCAGGAAATTATCGTAAAACACTTTCACGGTAAATTCTTATTTTTATGGTTTCTCCGTAAAAAAATACGGTATTGTTTTGCAGTGAATGTAGACATTTGTTTTGGAAAGATTGGACACTGCAATTCATTTATGATAATAATCAATTGCATTGCAATGGTATGATTGCAAGAAGTTGAAAATACTTCAGGTTCCAAATGAGTTGTAACATACACTTAAAAATCCCGGGTCAGACTGACTCGGAAAAGAATTCGTTAGGGGCACACCCGGAAAAGGGTCAATTTTAACCAAATTCCGGGTCAAGGTTGACCAAAATATGAGTCAAACTGACTTGGATTTTGGTCAAACTTGACCCGGAATGTGGTTAAAACTGACCCTTTTCCGGGTGTGCCCCCAACGGATCCTTTCTCCGAGTCAGACTGACCCGGAATTTTTAAGAGTGTATACCAAGAGTGTTTATCCATGCTGGGTTCTTGGATTTGTTTGTTTGAGGAGAAGCGATTAAGCATGCGTATATCGACACTGAATTAGGTGTATGACTCCGATATAGAAATTAGATCCATGCAAAGCTACATAATAGATTTGCCTGCCATAGCGAATACTAATGGTTCGTTTAAAAAGTAGTGAACATCTCACCATGAAATTTTCACAACAGAAACCCTGAACAATGTACTTGATTCTAGAAGAAGTAAGAAAGCAAAATAGAAAAATGAACACGGGTGAAAATAGTTACCCATCAAAATATATCGCATACAATGTAACACGTAATCGACCTACAATAAATCATACTATTTTTTATTTAATCCCATAATAATAAACCTTTGCTATAACAATCAAACCGAACAGCAAAAGTGATGTGCGATGTAAATCAAAATAATAATAACAGGCGGGGACATGTAGCTTGTGAAACTGTACGTGTTTTACTTTATCCAATGTGGGCAGGTGTTCATTTCATTATCATTTCCCCAGGACAAAATGGGCAGATACCCTGAATAATGGAATCAATGAATACATAAACGGATGAATAGATACATATAAACATAATATATACAGAAGGAGGAATGAATCAATCACTTTGATTTAATATATGTCTCAAAATCTAGTGTGCGTGACTTTCGTGAGCTTCTGGCTATCGTAATCGATGATAAGCATAGTGGTTCAAATATAACTTAACCGCAAGAACCGTATAAGACAAAAGCGCCAAATCTGTCATTATCAATAAAGAGTGCGGTCATAATCAAATGTGTTCATTGTATCCATATGAATGAATAAGTGGAGATGATGTCAGAATAAAATTGAGGTAGGGTACTGCAAACAATGAGAGAAAGGGTATGGGCATCAAAGACGCCCCCCCCCCCCTTGGTACCCGCTACTTTTGAAAAGGTGTTGTCCCCATATTTAGTTCTTTTAAAGGCAGGACATCTCTTTTGCATGCCTACAAACCCATGTTGTGCAAATACACTGGTGTGTAGAAAATATATCTTCTAAGAACCTTTAGCAACGTATTGAACTAAATAGAAACTCAGTTTAAGTTGAATTATAGTGACCTGATGACCTTGATTTGAATTATTGTCTTGTGAGACAAAAATTCCTACAGCATAGAACACACTATAAGCTGGCAGTTGGTTTGAGGGGCATTTTTCAAATTCTAGGTAATCACTGATCTTCAGATTTTACGACATGTCTCTCATAGATAGCTTAAGGCATGAGTGATGTGTTGCTGTGCTGCAGTAGGAGTGCGAATGAGATTCCCTGCCTTTAAACGTCGGCGATTATGATTCTCACATGGACAAGGGACAAGGTGTACTTCGCCTTTCGCCCGCGGGGGGGGGGGTGGCAGGGTCATTACAAGGTGTACACCATGCGCGTGTATGGACTTTCAAAATGGACCCTAAATAAGTAATATCTGTCGATCTCAGAATACCCTAAACAAAATTATTTAAGTCTGAAAAGATACCCTTTTAAATTAACATTCTGTTAAAAGTATACCTTTTTTCCTGATTTTGGCGATTTTGATACCATTTTTAATGTCCGCGAGTACATCGCCCGACTGTACAAAAAACAACACTTTTTACTCGTTTTTTCACACGCGCATGGCGTACACCTTGTAATGGCACTCGCCCCCCCCCCCCACCCCCGGGGCTTTTCGTGAAGTGAAAGATATCGCATCGAAAGCGGGAAATGTGTTAACTGGCAGAACAGCAGAAGAACCAATATGATAAAATAAATATAACGATTGTTGAAAATTACGTCAATGCCAGTCACGGACCCAATTTTACCGAGTTTAGGGTTTCGTCAGAGCGAGTGGCCCGTCCACTCACTTGATATCTACAAGTGTCAGCATGAGCGGTCATCCTATCCACTGGCCAGTGCAAAGAATCAACAAAAGGAAATAGGATGGCGTAGCACGGTCAGTGATAAGCGCAGAGGAAAACAACGTGACCAGGAATTCGGAATAAATAAAATAGATGTTGTAGGTCAGCAGAAGTACGGAGAGTGATTACTGGCTGTGATTAACCATTTAATTTCAAATTAACAATGCTCCACAGACTTCCCATGCGATGTTCCGAGTATGGTATCGAAGGATTTCATCCAAAAGTATATATTTTCAAGTTTCAAACGGAGTGATCGCAGTTTAACGCAGTCACCACCCCATGGCGATCACGAAACCTTTCGCCGATTTAGAATTTCTCCTAAAAATCAAATAAATGGCACCGCAGCAAAACGTTAGAATCAGTGGTTTTCATATTTACTCAGTGAGGAGGTATACGAGATGTGACAAAAAAGAAACGAGACTGTGACAGCCAAGCCCATAACGCAATGTCAATCGACCCACCGCCCATGTCACTGTATTCCCCAACATCTCGTTAACATTTTGCGATGATATTTTTCACCTATCTCACTCTGTGCCCCTTCCTCGGGCTTTTATGTGGCACGCTGTGGCACGCCCCAACTACGCCCCGTCACGATACTGGTTGCACAAACATGGAGCGGGGAA